>BLKR01003674.1:0-35000 GCA_011170035.1 Teleogryllus occipitalis | reverse complement strand
CAAAATATCTGAAAATTGTTGAACGTAATTTTGGCACTGTCAGGGTTTTTCATTTCCAGACTCCAATTCTTCTTCCTCTCCGTTACCCAAAGCCTGCACCATCGCATACAATACAATAAACATTTTCACAAGTGAGAGATCACGCTCATTTTCTTCCTGACAAAAAAGAAAATCCCGCTTTCCCAAAAAATGTAAGCTCCTGCTGATCACAATCGTCGTTAATGGGTAAACGCTTCAGAATTATTCTACCAAACGAAACATATCTTCTCAGATCATCTAAAAATTGAGTAAAGTACCAGCAACCTTGTATACCTAAGAGCGAATAGTAGACTCGCAGTCAAATAGTAGACGAATAGTAGAAACCTAATTTATGAGTAAAATATTTTCTGTGTTTCCCGCAATCACGTTATAACTTACGTAAAAAGTGACTTGATACGTCAACTATCGTCTGCAACTATATCAAAATCCCCTTTTCCTATTAACATATACTTGTACCTTCCTTATTTCACGCTCAAGCACAAAGGCTGCCTAAGATAACTAGTTATCACTGTGGGATGGCAACCAATACGACTGCATGCAAAGAGGCACAGGCTGTTCTTATCTCAACTACACCAAGTGAACCAAGCTAGTTCGTTCCTTACTACGAAAATTACTTCACTTAATTCCTTAGAGATTTTGCAAAGTGTGCTTTCAACAACTGAATCTGTATTCCTCTTGTCATTCATTAATTCAACCCTTATCTTCGATCAGGCGCAATCTCTAATGATCTAATAGGAGATGAAAGGTGACCGCTTTGCCTATTTTCATTCCTAAGTGACAGAACGCTTTATTGACTTAGATATCTATTTTGCAATGACCTCTCGATATGTATCTACCAGCTATTTCAACCCTTCCTGTAAGAATGTGAAAAAAGTTACCTCTCAGGTACATATCAACCAATTCTGTGTAGCATTTTGAAACATAAGTATTTAAAAAAATTAATTATTTTTTTTTCAAGTAAATAAAGTTAGATGCTAACTGTCGACCGAAAAAAAGAAAGTAAAGGAGTAAAATATTAATGGCACAATTCTGGATATCCAATAGAGATGGAAAATATTTCGACCTAGGACAAAATTGGTCCAATCCCTGGTTCCCTCTATCGAAAATTCGGTGTGATCCGTGCAAATTTTATTTGTGATACATTAACACGAAGAAAATACACCTCCATAACGAAATATGTTAATATTTTACGTGATAAATTATTTATTTTTGATTTTTTCGCATCATTTATATTGAAAATTGTTTATTTTGATATTTTTTTAGATTCCTTTTGAAAATTTTCCGTTGAAGGTCTTGATAAAGGAAAACATCATATTACCTGTCACTAGAGTCAAGTTTTTCCCGAATCTGTCATTGATACACATTTTTCATTGTGATTTTTTAAAACATTTCAAAAACGGTCATATTTTGTTCCAAAAATAATTTTCTATGTGTATTTATTAATTTGTATGATTGCATTGAGCATTTTGTATTGTAAGTAAACTATAAAGTGTCACAAAACATAGAACTGAATATGCAGTAAGCTTCATTTTAATCCATCGTTTTAAAAATACAGCTAAGTGTGCTGCCAATTTCACTTTTATGACTCCTAATAACGAATGGAAATTGGAAATTTAATTTTCTATAGTAAGGTCTGGAACCAAACCGAAATACAAGCCTTCTGTAAGAACCCATCCAACGTCTGCGCGTTCTCTCTTCCCAAAGGCAGTCAAGCAGAACTCTTAGTTTTGGCTCCTGAACACATCTCGACAAACACTGAACGAAAACGGCAGCATCACGACTTTCGCTACAACTCACAATCGCAACACAAGTTGCAAAGTTCTTCCTGCTCTCGTGTAGCTTTGGACCTTAGAAAATCATAATAACTCTTTCACACTTTCTCGAAGACGTATTCTCATTGGTCATGCAGGAAGTCATTTTCTTTCCTGATTTCAAATAATAAAAAATGTCGACTGTTGCTTCTCTGACATATTTTCACGGTATTAACGAATAATTTTATTTTCACGTTTATAACTTATGTATTTTGTATTACCTAAATATATTAGTATGGGCCGTATATTTTTTAATATGTTGCAAATGCTACGAAGAAGTGAACTTAATAACTACATTTTTAACAGTTTTGAGAATTTTATGTAAGAAGATTATTTAATATCAGTTAAATTACTACAATATAAATAAAATAAGATAACAACAAATAATAATTAATACTTATTTGTTTTTTGATTTACATAAGTATATACCCATCAACATAAATGATGAGATTCTCTACAATGAGGACATTTATGAGATAAAGGGAGCACAGCAGTTTCACTTGACTTCAAACGTTCACTGTATTCGCTCATTTCGTGCATAAAATCTAAACTAAGAATTAATGAACAATCGAATATAAAATATCGGATCATTTCCACTTTTTCTTCAGATCAGATAGAAATCCATCACCCCGCCCGAGAGTGGGAGTATAGTTTGGCGAGACGCTCAGCGACATTCCAGAAAGCAGCATCCTCCCCCCCGTAGGCGATGGGGGGAAAAGGCTATCCCGCACAACCGGCTTTGCCCGCGCCGCTGCCACAGCCGACTGACAGGCGGCATTCCGGAAAACTGACACGTCACGTCGCGCAGTGGTAGGGATTGTATTCGTGCTGTAAAATAAAGATAGTCCCGAAAACAGGCGATCGTCCCGTAAAACAGGCGATCGTCCCGTAAAACAGGCGATCGTCCCGTAAAACAGGCGATCGTCCCGTAAAACAGGCGATCGTCCCGTAAAACAGGCGATCGTCCCGTAAAACAGGCGATCGTCCCGTAAAACAGGCGATCGTCCCGTAAAACAGGCGAGCGTCCCGTAAAACAGGCGATCGTCCCGTAAAACCAGGCGATCGTCCGTAAAACAGGCGATCGTCCGTAAACAGGCGATCGTAAAACAGGCGCTCGTCCCGTAAAACAGGCGATCGTCCCGTAAAACAGGCGATCGCCCCGTAAAACAGGCGATCGTCCCGTAAAACAGGCGATCGTCCCGTAAAACAGGCGATCGTCCCGTAAAACAGGCGATCGTCCCGTAAAACAGGCGATCGTCCCGTAAAACAGGCGATCGTCCCGTAAAACAGGCGATCGTCCCGTAAAACAGGCGATCGTCCCGTAAAACAGGCGATCGTCCTGTAAAACAGGCGATCGTCCTGTAAAATAGGCGATCGTCCTGTAAAACAGGCGATCGTCCGATAAAATATATCGGCTCGTAAAACAGGCGATCGTCGGTAAAATAGAAAGTCATCCCATGCAATCGGAAATCGACCAGTAAAATAGGCGATCGTTCAGTAAAATAGGCGATCCCGTAAAATACGGAATCGCTCCGTTTTCCAGTCCTGTCCCGTTGCCCTGGAAAGCTTTGTAGGTACGTCAAAATGTCCCGTATTTTGCTTAGTCACTTTTTTTCGCTATTGTGTATCATGGCTAAAACGATTAGTAGTACTTATCTACTTGAGATGTCGCTCACATGAATATTTTATTGGCACACTGTGCGCGTGTGCGCGTGTGCGCGTGCGCGTGTGCGCGTGTGTGCGTGTGTGCGTGCGTGCGTGCGTGCGCGTGTGTGCGTGCGCGTGTGCGCGTGCGCGCGTGCGCGTGTGCGCGTGTGCGCGTGTACGTGTGTGTGCGTGTGTGTGCGTGTGTGTGCGTGTGTGTGCGTGTGTGTGCGTGTGTGTGCGTGTGTGTGCGTGTGTGCGCGTGTGTGCGCGTGTGTGTGCGTGTGTGTGCGTGTGTGTGCGTGTGTGTGCGTGTGTGTGCGTGTGTGTGCGGCAACTGCTTCCTGTCCCGTGTCGTATGGCGAAGGGGCGTGGCCCAACTCACCTCTGCGAAGGTCCACGTCTCGTCCTCGAAGACGAAGCAGGGCTTGTTGGGGTGCTTGCGCACGCGCGCGTGGAAGTTGTCCACGATGGAGTGGTCGCGGCGCTGCATGGAGCGCGCCTGCAGCACCAGGCACAGGTACCGCAGCAAGGCCCTGCAGCACAACCACACCCCCATCAGCCGAACCTCCAAGGTGAATTGCCTCAGCCAACGGCCACATTTAGTGTGAACATATAACAACGAATATTGTTGGCGCTCGGGTGAAGCGGGTAGTCAGTTTTTGTTAATATGAAGTTGTTTTTTAGAGAGACACACACGATAAAAATGTACAATACGCATGACACATCTATTATTAAAGTGAAGATGATTTTTTGGAATTTACTAAGATCACATGAATTTTTATTTCCACGCTTCTTCAATCTTAATTTTATGACTTTATTTTATGACTTTAGTGTCAACGTCCACACACCATGCACTCTAAAGCTTGTATTAACGAAGAATGTGGTATTATGAAAAGTATTGAACGAAACACTGTCGATGTCACAAATAACGGACTTCGTTTATAATAAACCTGGGCTAACGGCCCGGTTTAAGGGCTTCATGACCATCTCGGTGATTTGCTGTATATCAGCCTCATGATAATTATTTTACGTACAATTTATTTGCCTTCAAACTGTTTTATTAAAATAATAATGAGCAACTCAATTGAGCTTAAATAAACATTTATATTCCAAAACATCGATGACTGATTTTTTTTAATATAATTTATTTATAAAGGTCGCATAAACAACTAGGTCTTGAGCGACCACAAGGTTGTAATACAGAGTCACATATATTTATGAAGTATTTCTGTATGTTAAGTCTTTACAAAGTATGTTTCAATAAGTTACAATATGACAAATACAATAGGTTATTTTACATAGTATTATACACGATTGAATTTTATTCTGCATAAAAATATTTATTTCAAAAAATAATGTTCCGTGCATATTTTATTGTTGGAGTAAGAAACAGTGCATTAATGTTTTCTTCTTCCTCTGATACAAAGAGCAGAAAGGCAATACTAATGTTTTAAATTAAATTACAGATTTAGATTCTGTCTTATTTTTCGTTCAATAATGCTTTCAAGTTCATTCTTCGCTGTTTCAATTACAGCGAACATATTTATTCTCTTATGAGAAGAATGTGCATTTCCTGGTACTAACGATGAAATAGTAATTTAGGCAATGTAAATTTGTTTCTTGATATAAGTCATGAAACAATTTTTTAATGAATTGTTGTGTCTACGTCAGAAGTGCCAAAACAGGCTTTTGCCAAGATTTCGGATCTCTCTCATGACGTCTCATGTAAAGAGATCCGAAGAAGATACAGTATTTATTCCCTATCTTACTATGGAACTCACTAGTTTCTAAGATATACGTGACAAGAAATTTTCAATCTAAATTTACAAAAGAAAAAAAATTTTATTTCTTCTTGCCAAGGTATGTATGTCGTAAGAATGACATCCGGAATTAAAGTGTAAGGTGCAATATGCAAAGAAGTGTTGATATACTGCGAGCACATTCAATGCTTCTCACTATTACGGGGCTGCGTTATCAGATTGGAACTCACGAAGCGAGGACAACAAAGAATATTAATCCTGTGGCCAGAGAGCATTTGACTTTAGATTTTGGAAGTATCTCGAGATTCATCAGAGTATCCACATTAAACAGTAATTGTAAATTATTAACGCAGCCCAGAAAATAAGGAATTCTCCCGCCACTCGTCACTCTGTTTCATAAAAATATACTGGAAAACAGCAAAACGAAATTCTAGCCAATTCGTGTTTTAGCTCTCATCCTTTCTCTTTACCTCATTCCTTTTTTCTCTCTACCCTTTATTATTATTATTATTATTATTATTATTATTATTATTATTATTATTATTATTATTATTATATTAATAATACTCTTAGTTATTATAGTACTTTTGTCAATGGACCTTCCACAATAGAGAACGAACCTAAAGAAGTAATAGATAGTAGAAATATAAAAATAAATTTTGAATATTTAATATTCAACATCATAACATCATTCTCATACGTTTGATTACATTGCAACACACTGTTTTTTTCAATTTTCAATAAAAAATTTCGGTGGATGCGTTGCCTGCGAAAAGTGAGTCGAAGATTATTCTCATTTCTCAATTTCTTCTCGGGCACGCACTGAGGCCTCATTCCAATGCGAACTTACACGTAACATAATGCTGCAAACTGAGCAGTAAAATTTACAAGTAAAAGAAGAATTCACAATGACGAACGTAAGCTGGAACGGAAGTTTCGTCTGAACCAATCAGAATTCAGCATACTCAAGCTTGATCGATTCGTTTCTAGCATGTCGGAAGGATTTTTCTACCACAGTTTCTAGCTTTTTTCGACTTTCCTATCGGTCTTTATACATATGTATGTAGCTGTTGTATTAGTGCTCCCATTTCCTTTATTTTATAAACAAGGATTATCTTGTACCAAATTCGCGAGTAACGTAAGTATATTAACGAATAACGTAACTCGAACGTAATTATTTTTTCGCCATGTCAAGTTAAAATCACAAGAAAAATGGCTCAATTTCTTACTTTGAA
This sequence comes from Teleogryllus occipitalis, assembly GCA_011170035.1. Lineage (NCBI taxonomy): Eukaryota > Metazoa > Arthropoda > Insecta > Orthoptera > Gryllidae > Teleogryllus > Teleogryllus occipitalis. The sequence continues at coordinate 28,508 of BLKR01003674.1, read as the reverse complement.
TTCACTATTCGCATCAAAACCGTTCGCAAACTAGTTCCCTAAATAATAATAATAATAATAATAATAATAATAATAATAATAATAATAATAATAATAATAATAATAATGAAATGACAAAACCACAAACTACTTGAAAACAATTCGAAATAAGTCTTTCATTTGCTTCTCTCGCGTTTTGTGCATTTGTTTGTTGTTTTTTTCGTGCCGCTCTCTGTTTGGCCTTCGGTTGAATTCCGACCTAAACTTATTGTAAAAGCTTAGCGCTTGTGAATTCAAGTTTACGGATTTAAGTCTACGGTTACGTCAAGGCATTGTGAATGTTCTCGTTGAATAACTCGTATCTAGGTTTCGCGGCTGCGTTACGTTAACGTTGAGGTTCGCAATGTGAACGAGGCCTCACTTCGTCTGAGCTGAACGGTTCCGTCCCGCTTCAGGGCGCCCCGGCGCGAAGGCTGGCAAGGGAGGGGGCAGCCGTGTTGAGAGCTCTCAGGAGTAACGGGCAGGCGCAGAGACCTCTGCATCTTCGCAACGGAGGTCAGCGCCACAAGAAGCTGCTGCATTCTTGCAATCCGGGCGAGGGATGTTGACCGCACGCACTCTTGTAGTCTACGGGTTTGTATATATCCCGTAAAACACGGGATCGTCCCGTTTTCCTGAGTTCTCTCCAGTTGTCCAGAAAACAAAGTTGTCGCGACACCGAAATGTATAGTTTCGGTTCATTTTCCAATACTAATTATAGTTATAATACTAATTATATTCCAATACTAATTATATTCCGAAGGACAACATGGATAAGAGCCCAAAATTTATTGCTTATTTATCCTTGAAAATATATTTTATTACATGGGAGCTTTTTTTTCTTCACTCAAAATTCAAGTAGTATATGACTTAGTGTAGGGATCACAGAATTTTGAAAATGTGCGCACAATTCACTTCTTCCCGTAGCATGTAATACGCAGTTTTAACTGTTTTTGACGTAAAATAAATAGTTTTTATTATATATCACGAAAAAAAGAAATGGGGACTTTCTAAGAGCCCTCCTGTACATATCTCGTTCTACACATGAGAGAAAATGCAGGAAAAGCAAAATGTGTAAATCGACAACAAATATAACGATTGTAGATTATGAATGTAAAAAATTTTAAAAATCAATTGATTTTGGAATGAAATATAAAAATGAAACACTTTTTTCGCAGTTGCAAACACTTTATATGAAGGTGTATTTAACAATGCGAAATATTCACTTGTTGATTGTTTATTGCGTGTTTCCGGGCGTGTCAACGTCTTTGAGAATTAGTTCCGGAAGTGCAGTGAATATCTTTATCGCGGGAGATGGCGGTGATCTTTCTCCCCGGACGATGAGATCCGAAGCCAACCACACGACCGCCTGAGGAGATTTCCCTATCCAGCTATCTCCTACCAACGGGTCACTGCCCCAGTCGGGAGAAGCTCAAAGCTCCCGACCGGTCCCCCGGCATGTGTGGTAGTGTAGTGCATGTTAGTGTGTGTGTGTGTAAGGGAAGAGGAGGGGTCAAGGAAGAGGAAGGAAAGATCGCGCGCGGTCCGTGGCCCGTTTGTTAGGGTACTGCTCCGGCATTCGCCTGGTGTTGATCGGAGAAACCGTGGGAAACTACCAATCAGAGCAGCCGGCCGCTAGAGTTCTCCTCCAGGCAGCGGCTGAATTCGACCTAGCTATGTATGCTATGTACCGTTGATACTCTTGCCACAGTCGGGGCTCGAATGTTAGGACCTTCCAGTGGGAGGGGCACTGGAGTGACATCAGTTGATACCCTAAACTACGTAAGCCTGTTAGTAACTCGTGATTCCCTAAAATATTAGTGATATGGACGTATCTGAACCTTTGAAACGAAATATTAAATTTAGGTTTATCAATAACAAAGATTTGGCCGACCTGGATGGCCGAGGTGGCTAAGAGCGAGTACCGACTCAGCGCTTCGGTCCGAAGGGTCGCGGGTTCGAGTCCCGCCTTGGGCATGGTTGTTTGTCTCTTGACTTTGTATGTGTTGTCGCGGAGGGCCTCGCGTTCAGCTGACCGCAGATCAGAGGAGCCCGCAAGTGTGTTGGTCTAGTGTATGGTCGAATATGCGTCCCATCGGGACGTAAAGGGTAACCGGCTGTTGGCTGGATAAAAGCTCTAGAAAAAAAATAGATTTGATTATTTAGGGTTATAAGCAAGCAGTAAATTCTACGGTCTTTAGTGCAGTTAAAGTAGACCCCGTATGATCTTTACTCCCGCATGTCATATCTGGTGGATAGCAGTGATCCTCTCCCGTTGGAAGATCTGGCGCCGACCTACAAGACGCTTTGCGGGGTTTCTGCTCTCTGGGTTACTCCCCAGCGGGACACCAACCCAGCCGGAACAATCTAAAACTCCCGACATGTGCGGTATTGTAAAGCATTTAAGTGTAAGTAAGCGTGCGTAAGTGGAAAGAAAGGTTGAACGCCATTCGTCGGTCGTTTTTTAAAATACTGCTTTTGGCACTCATTCGGTATTCAATTGAGATACCTTAGAAAGTTATCGATAAGAGTCGCCAGCGCCTAGAAATCCTCGGTCTAGTAATTGAATTCGACGTAGCTATGTAGTGACTGTCGAGTCTCCAACCCTAAAAACTCCCTGTCAGCGACGATTTAGAGGCAACAATAAAGCTACCACAGCTTGCCGGTACCTGAGAATGTATTCATAGGTTAGCCTGTCAAACCAGTTCTACGCATTTCCTCTTACGAGAAAATTTCCACGTAGTTCATTATACTGTTCTGTTGAAAACAATTTCAACACGAAGTAAAATAACATAAGTCACGCTTCTGTAATGCCTCAATGACGAGAGTAATGTAGAGTACTTGTTGATTGAGTTTGACATTCCAAAGATGATTGTCAATTATTTTTTCAAAATTCGTCAACTGGTCTTTTCAGAACATACTCGAAATTTCCAAAATTTGAGTACTGACAAGGAATTGTAGTTTGTGTTCTGGAGAAGTCCTCCCTGTTTTGTTTCAGAATACTAAGATTTTCGTGGAGATAAAGAAATTAGACTGTGGAAAAATATTTCGTGTTATGTAATTAAAGTAATTTTACTGATTACAAACGTACTCACGAAGAAAAAAACACACACAGCTTTTCTTAAATCTGTTTTTAAACTTTTTCAATAAATTACATGTTAATAAAATATAGACGTACATTTGTTCAAGGAAAGGATAATTACATTTATAGCAAATACAAAGAAATGTGGTTTATTAATCTTTGCTAACACGGCATAAATATTTTTGTAAATATACTGTATGGATGTAGACTTTATTGTTAGGGTTGAGCGGCATATATCGTGATATTTTATTCTGAGTAGACAATACTTTTAACTGTTTGGCCATTCTTTAAAACATTCGAGGCATTGGATTTGTAAGAAAATTTCAATTTTACTGTTCTGACGTACTGTTGGGTGTTTTAATATTTCACTTTAACATATGTGCACCAAAAAATTTTCATGTAGACATTTTCTCTAAAAAGTTATTTTTAGACAGTCATTAGTAAACGCGATTCTTTAAGAGCATGCAGAACGTGCTAAAAATTGAATTTTTAGCATATGCTAAAAGCGAGACGATACTCAAGTGTTTAGATAAATCTGTGAATGCAACAAAAAAATACTTTGTGTGATTGCATCAGCTGTTGCCTTGCACTAACCTTGATATATCATTAAGTGATATGTGTACTTTATTAAAAATAAAATTAGTCAGTAAGGCTGTCTAAAAAATATTGTATGACACCCGTGCTAAACGTAATTTTAATTTTTCTCGTAGGATTGCGTCACTATGCCTATCGGCCTCGTATTGAAACATTTCTTGTCGCAAAATAAAAAGTCACTTTTACCACTCGTATCATAAATGATCATTTTATCCTAGTTCATCCTGCCTACTTTCGTTTGATTGATTTTTTTCGTGTTTCCGGGCGCGTCAACTGCTTCGGCCATTAGTCCCGTTAGTGTAGTGCATGTTTTTTTCGCAGGAGATGGTTGTGATCTTCCCCCGCTGGATGGCGAGATCCGGCACCGACCTACCGGCGGCTAGTGGGGTTTCCTCCAAACCAGGACTCTCCCACCAGCGGGGCACCGCCCCAGCCGGGACAAGCTCTAAGCTCCCGACCGGTCTCCCGAGATATGTGGTAGTGTAGTGCATGTTAGTGTAAGTGTGTGTGTAAGGGGAGAGGATAGGACAAGGAAGAGGAAGGACAGATCGCGCGCGGTCCGTGGCCCGTTTGGTAGGGTACTGCTCCGGCATTCGCCTGGTGTTGATCGGAGAAACCACGGAAAATTATCTATCAGAGCAGCCGGCCCCTACTTTCGTCTTCGAGAGACTACTTTACGCGCCTAACACGGGAGGTTGTAGAACCTCAGAAGCGAGGAGGCTACATTTTCTCTTTGGGAGCTCGCCGAAGAGGCGCTCTGGTTGCTAGGCGACTCGGTGGAAGCGGCGGGGGCGGGGGCGGGGGCGGAGGACGTGGGACGCCGCGGCGCGTCGACCGCGAGGCCGGCGACGCAAACGTGAGAGGAGCGCGTCGCCCTTCCGGTGGGACGCACCCGCAGACCCAGTTCTCTTTCCCACCCCCGTCCCCGCCCCCGCCCCCGACCCGCCGCTTCCACTTTTTGCTCGCACGTGAAAGCGACCGAGATGCTGATGTGCCGATTTGGAAGTGCATGTCACGTGGTACGAGAAACCGGAATGACAAGCAATTCGCATCGCAATATTATTATTGTTATCATATATCATTATTATTATACATATTATTACTATTACTATATTATTATTATTATTATTACTATTACTATTATTATTATTACTATTACTTATTATTATTACTATTACTATTATTATTATTATTACTATTATTATTATTACTATTATTATTACTATTTATTATTACTATTATTATTACTATTATTATTACTATTATTATTACTATTATTATTACTATTACTATTACTATTACTATTACTATTACTATTACTATTATTATTATTATTATTATTATTATTATTATTGACGTAACGGCCATTTCTCACCACGCTACGCAATTAACGTGTGCAACTTTTAGGATCAGCTTTTCAGCTGTATCCGTCGGTTCGAGATGGTTGTCACACCTTGAAGTGAAAATTATGAGGTGATAGGATGATGATGAGGGGTGTAGGGACAATCACAATTACGACCATGCCTACGCAGGACTCGAACCTGCAGCCTCCTCGGCGCAGACGACGGCTGCCGCAACCGCGGTGCGCCACGAGGCCGGCTATTAATAACATTCGTTGCAGATGCTGAGTAACTGGCAGTGATTGCAGGCAATTACAAATGCTTCAAGTACAGGATGCCAAAATATTGAGTTCGCAGGGAAGCTAAGTTCCTTGGAGGAGCGTGGTGGTGAGCGAGGTTTCTAGCACAGAGACCAAGTCCGATGAAGGATGAAAATAAGTTTAATGAAAAAGTAAAGCTGCAGAGCAGCGTGAAGTTAATACAGCAAAGTCTCTGGGCTGTCTCTTTGTTATCAACGGTAGAGGATCCTTATACACAAAACAGGGCAATTTTTGAGGCCATTACGCCACTCCCGCCTGTACATGTCTTGGACGCCATAAACATACGTTACTGTCCGAGCTCTTTTGCCCTTTCGAAATCACTTTCTCGTAAGTTCCTCACTTTCCTCACATCCCCACTTTCACAATCTGCATCAGCCTTAGCGTTTACAGCGGTTTTGGGAACCCTCTCCCAAACGTTCTTAGGACAAAGATACCCAGCATAGCGCCTACTGTGGACGCGACCCTAATTTAGATAACTTTGAAAGGCGATATTCTCGCGTACATGTTTGAGAAAAATATCCATTGCTCCCCTTACGCAATATTTCATACACTATTGTACGTAGGTGCATTTACCATTTCACTAATTTACTACTGAAGATGGTAGGTATTAGAGTTAAATCTAAATGTTGCAACCAGCTTTCTAAACATTAGGGGTGCCTCCAAAACACTGTGCAAAATATGGCCTATCTTACACTCCCCATATCTTTTCAATGACCTGGGAGTTTGGACAAGTTCTTACGTATATTTTGCGTAACAAATCGCCAGTACCGTCTGTGGTTTACGGCCCACATTGCGCTGATCTCGATTTCCAAACTCTTCTGTTTAAGAAGTGTCTTTTTGATTACGATGTTCTGTTCGCATGGCATTGCGCATTTCTATCGAATCGTGCCTTTCTACAAGTGGTCACGATATTTTCTCCAAATTTCGAATAACAAACTTTTGATCTGTTTACTACTATCGTCCACACAATTTTTGTGGCCCGTACAATACTGAACAGTTCAACAGACGTCACAGATTTTGGTGTTCACCAAAGTATGATTTCGAGCATGTGTTTGGAACTTAAAGAGCCTTTTGAGGTATTCGGAAATCTGGAAAAGTTGGGACGATAAGATCAATTACTTCTATCAGTACCTGGCATCCTCAATCACTCTGGGATATTTTTGAGAACTCCTTCATCTCAATGTGAACTCCTAATCTTTAGCAGCTATTACATTCGCATCGGATTCTTGTTTCATTCTTCCCCTTTGAAGCACATGAATTGATTGACACTAAACGCCGAATTTGTCATTCTGTTCCAACTCTCTACTTTTTATAATTTCCGGATACAAACACCTTATATGAGAGAGAATAATTGCGTTTTAGTACAGATAATTTCCGAGTAAATGATGTGGATTTATTTCTAAATGCATTAATTTTGTGCATTATGTGAGATAATTTTGTAGAATACCATCTTTTTCTCGGGTTATTCCTTTGAAGAGAATGAATGCGATCATCAGGAAAGAGTTTGACACTGATTTAATATTTTCTGCGGTGCCGTTTGCGAAACCTATGGACATTAATAAATCTATAATACCACACACATTATTTCTGCAGAATTGCAAAATACGCAAGTGTTAACTCTTCACAGAAAATGTCATGTTTGTTGGATTTTAAGTTATTTTATTTCCAGAGTCGCAGCCTACTATTGTATTAAAATGAGGACATTACTCCAGTCATGTTCACGTCTCACGTTAGTCGTTCGTGGGAAGACAGTGTGCTGAAGACAATCAGAATGAGAACTAGACGGACCTGCACTCGCTCTGGAATTGTTCGAACTAGGGTTGCCAACCGTCCTTCATTGGGGAGGACAGTCCTCTATTGACGTCAATTGTCCTTTCGTCCTCCTTTGTATTCTAAATGTCCTCCTTTTAGTAATTATTTAACACTTGTTATTTATTTTATCGCATGACTAACATTGCTACGTTTATTCTTTAATTTAGAACAGAAAACACAAATAATCTTTTCTGAAAGCCGACACGCATTTTGTGAACGAATCTTTTTCATTTACATTTTGTGAACGATTCTTTTCACTTGAATCGCAAATGGAGAGAAGAAAGAAATATACCTGATGATTTTATAAATTAAATATTTATAAAAAGAAATGTATATTGATGGTTTTTTTTGGCTTATTGAGTGTCGTCCCTTTTAAATGAATATTGTCGGCAACCCTAGTTCGTACATATTTCAAAATGACTGGGGAAAAAAAGCGAGGAATCGCAAGGGAGGCCGGACGGACCGACAGTCAGATGGACGGACGGACAGAGGTAAATATAGCTGGGTCTTCCGTTCTGAGAGCTGTCCGCAGCGACCGCTCTCTCCTGCAGCGGTTCACCCACTTGCGCCTTCCTCCTCTCCGCAACTGGATTCTCCACAAGTGGTACACGTTGGGCCAAACGGAGACGCGAAGAATCCTAATATGAAAGTCTCTACAAAAGCTAAATTCATATTTATACTAATATCCTTAACACCATTAAAGTTATTAATAAATTAGTATATGTGGTTAGTGATATTAATCACATAATAAATTCTACTCAATAATAAATTGTAAGAAAACTCAATGTGAAGGAAGTTTCGAATTCAGAGACAGGGGACATTGCGATTAGGTTAGTTAATGTAATATTGTTAATTATAAAAATAAATCAAGAAATAAGTTACGTAAATGTTGTACATTCAAGTACTAGATGTGTGTAACACTGGCAAGCTTAGATTCCACACGGCTAATACAGTTTTAATGACATTGCCGTTTTCATGAATCTGTAAGTCTGAAGATTTGTATGACGAAACCCCCGCCTGTGTTCGCCTTTTCTATTTTGGAATTTCCTCTGGGTTGGAAAGAAGCGAGAACTCCCTCAACAAGTGTTTGCGGAGAAGGCCACGCCAGATGGAACCCAGGCCACGAGACGGGTCCCGTTCCGCCCCCGGTGAACGCGGGCACCGCAGCAGAAATGCAGTTAGAAGCGACCGCGAGAGCGGCGGTGGCCGGCCATTAAAAAGGCTGCGCTTCACATGCAAAGCGGGGTCACGGAGCAGGGCCACCGCGCGGAACGAGCTCCGAGGCGGTTCCAATGGGTTCAATGTCAAGGGGCAGTGACTGACTTTGACAGTGAGCTCTTGCGAGATGCCCGAAGCCTCGGCCCGTGTCAACTCAGCCAAGGGCTAATGCGGCTAGCACTTCGTCAAAAGCCTCCAAGCAGGGCGCATTTAGGAGTCACTCGCAAAGACAATCGGTTGCCCTCTTGTAAAAAATTCTACAGATTTACTAAAAAATGCTGATTTTTATAGAATAACTTTTTGTACAAATACAAATGAAAATTTGTTACCAATCTTACAGACACAAAAACATATGACACACAAGTTTTAAATTGGTTGTCGATATTATCATTGTTTTTAAATGTTTTTGAGTCTCTTTTTTACGATGAACGGTTAACGGTCATGTGACTGGACTTCACTCCACCACTTACTTAATCAGATATGTTTTTGCATATATGCTATTTGGTTTTCAACTATACAGTAACAGGTGAACTTTGATTTGGGTATAGGTTTAGTGATTTATTTTTGTAATTTTTATATTCTTCCTTCCTTTAATAAATATTGCGAAAGTCATTTTTTGACTTCGTCATTCTGATTTGATTTTTTAAAAAAACTTTATTTGTGCCTGATTAGAGAGACAAAACATCTACGAAACGTCGAAATTCAGAAAATACAATTATGAAATTTAAAAAAATGTATTTATTGTGGTTGTCCTAAGTTTCAAAATATTGACTGAAATTTTAAAAAAAACAGTTTACGCAGGCGCGGATCCACGGGGGGGGGGAGGGAAATCCCCCCCCCCCAAAAAAAAATTGTCAACGTACATTTTAATTTGTCACAGGCATTTGAAACATAAATATTTTTACATTAATATTTTTACAACATACAGCAATGCACTAAATAATCACTTTAATATTTTGCTAGAATATTATATTATATTATATAATAAATTATTTGTCATGTTTAGGATATATTATATACTAGAGAAAAATAGTGAGAGAAAATTCTCCCCCCCCCTCAAATATACTTTCTGGATCCGCGCCTGCTTTACGAGAGTTTTTCGAATGCCTGCGACGTTTTCCGGAGCCCACCCTTCCCTCCGGGCCTGCCGGCGCGCGGCGCGCGAGGACTACTCACGCGACGTCCCTGGGCAGCGTGGCGAGGGCGACGTACAGCCACTGCATGGCGCCGCTCGTCACGAACCACACGAGCAGCCCGAGGATGCACAGCTGCAGCACGAAGCCCGGGCCGAAGAAACCCAAGAGCACCGCCGCCAGCGCCAGCGCCGCCGCGCACAGCACCAGCATCGCCACCGCTCTGCGCACCGAGTGCTGCGCGCGCGCCTGCGCGCCTGGCCCCACCAGCGCCCCACCCGCCGCCGACGCCGCCTCCACGTCATCCGCCTCCTGCAAGCACACGGTGGGCCCTGGCAGCGCCTGCGCGGGACAACGCCACGCCACTGCCAGTCCAACTCCTTTTCACCTCTCCAGTAGCCCTGGGGAGGCGGGAATTTATTCATTTGTAGCAGTTACAATTTTCGTTCACCTGTTTACCCTTCACTTGTGAAGCTTAGGGAGGGATCTTCTCTTAATTGATTGATTGATTGATTTTTTTCATGTTTCCGGGCGCGTCAACTGCTTCGGTCATTAGTCCCGTTAGTGTAGTGCATGTTTTTTCTCGGGAGATGGCGGTGATCCTCCCCCGCTGGAGGGCGAGATCCGGCGCCGACCTACCGTAGGCTACTGGGGTTTCCCCCCAACCAGGACTCTCCCACCAGCGGGGCACCGCCCAAACCGGGACAAACTCTAAGCTCCTGACCGGTCTCCCGGAATATGTGGGTGTGTAGTGTATGTTAGTGTAAGTGTGTGTGTCAGGGGAGAGGATGGGACAAGGAAGTGGAAGCAAAGGTCCGTGGCCCGTTTGTTAGGGTACTGCTCCGGCATTCGCCTGGTGTTGATCGGAGAAACCACGGAAAACTACCGATCAGAGCAGCCGGCCTCCAGAATTCTCATCCAGACACAGTCTGAGATCTTATCTTAAATAAACTAGCTAACAACTACTTAAAAATTTGAAGTCGACCAGCCCCGAGGAAGACCACGAAAAGATGGTCGAAACGTCGGCAACACAGCCTTCGACGCGGCGTCAACCGGACAGCCAAGATCATTCATACTTAAACAACCCCCAAAGAGACCATATACATAGTTTTGTTTTAATTAAAGAGGTTTTTGATTATAATTGTGGAAAGTTCTTCACATTGTTGTCTTTTCTTTGTTTTCTTCTTTTTTCTCATTCACACTCTCATTTATTCTTAAACTATGTCCAACTGGCGACCCGCGCTGCCACTTATTGTGGTCCCCGAAAGGTGGTTAGGCAAAAGGGAAAGCCACTTTCATCCATTAAACAAGAACATTGAGCGCCTAGTGTACGTGCCCTCCCGGGGTCAAAACGCCTTTAATATAAAAATAGGTACAGTTTACATCTAATGATTTTTTTCTAATAAATTCAGAAATTCAAAATCATCCCTATGTGTTTCACAGCGTTATCCAAGGTACGGCCTGATATCCCGCAAGGTTCTATCCCCCGCTCATTTAATGAAAATATGGCCCGCAACCACATGAAAGGTTTTATTGCGGTCCTTGAGGCCTTCGAAGTTGAACACCCCTGTACATGTTAGTGATGCGACATTGATAAAAAAAAATATCCATGACCAAAATCAAAGCAGCGGGAGAGGTGGCTCAGGGCATCAACTAACATCCCTGCAGCGCCTCTAACCGGGACGTTCTAGGTTCAAGTTCCAATGGTGGCAGGATTTTTGACTCTAGCTAGATAGCTAGGTCGAATTCAATAACCATCTATAGAAGACTTCTGGCGGCCGGCTGCTCTGATGGGTAGTTTTCCTATTTTTTATCAACACCAGACGCATGGCGGAACAGTACCCTGACAAACAGGTCGCGCGCAATCTTTCCTTCCTCTTCCTTGTCCTATCCTCACACCTCACGTGCAATGCACTACCCCAGATGTCGAGAGACCGGTCGGGAAATTCGAGCTTGTCCCGGCTGGGGCGGCACCCACTGGCGGGAGACATCTGGTTGGGGAAAACTCCGCTAATCGAGGTTAGGTCGGTGCCGGATCTCACCATCCAGAGGGGGAAGATTACCGACATCTCCCAAAAAATGTACTATACTTACGGAATAATGACCTTAGCAATTGATGTGCCCGGAATCACTAGGCAATCAATTAATCAAAATTAAACCGTCGATATTAATAAATACATCGATAAAAAACTATTGATGTTTTTAAACATGTGTTTTAAAGCTCATCTGTTTTAAAGAGGTTTTAAAGCAGGTAACATTAAATTCTGTGTAACAAAATTTTATTTGACACTGGCCACCTTTATTATTTATAATTAAGGATAAGTGAACACAAAGTTAAAAAAATAATAACATTAAACGCTTTGTGTGGAGAAACAAAGTTCAAACAGTATTCGTTTGTATTGAACACATAAACTGACAGTGGTAACATGATTTATTATTTCATATTTTAACTCTTACAAAATTCTGATTGTGGAAATTTTTCATTCACAAACAAAACATCAAAAACGTGGAAACATCGAGTACAAAACATAAATGTTGAAAACATCAGCTATAAAAATATTGATGTTCAAAACATTGTTCGTGTAAAGCATCGACATCGGTCAAGTACGAGTTATGGATACGGCATCGCAGGGTGGAGTCCCCTACTCACATCACGGGTGGAACCAGGAAGTATTTCCGGGGCGGAAGGCAATGTTTTTTAAATAATACATTTTGATTGATAGCTTGAAATAAAAAAATGAAGTGTATATTCATAATTGGAATACAGCTTTGGATGCGATGAGCTCTATGTATGCTAATTATTTCGAATAAATTTAGTAGCGGTAGCTCAGTGCATCAACTGATGTCACTGCAGCGCCTCTAACCGGCAGGTCCTAGGTTCCCACTCCCCATGGCGGCAGGATTTTCGACACTAGCGTTTCAGCTAGGTCGAATTCAGCTGCTGTCTGGAGGAGAATTCTAGCGGTCGGCTGCTCTGATTGGTAGTTTTCCGTGGTTTCTCCGATCAACACCAGGCGAATGCCGGAGCAGTACCCTAACAAACGGGCCACGGAACGCGCGCGATCTGTCCTTCTTCCTTGTCCTATCCTCTCCCTTTACACACATACTTACACTAACATGCACTACACAACCACATATTCCGGGAGACCGGTCGAGAGCTTAGAGCTTGTCCCGGCTGGGGCGGTGCACCGTTGGTGGGAGAGTCCTGGTTAGGGGGAAACCCCACTAGCCGACGGTAGGTCGGCGCCGGATCTCGCCATCCAGCGGGGGAAGATCACCGCCATCTCCCGAGAAAAATCATGCACTACACTAACGGGACTAATGACCGAAGCATTTGAAGCGCCCGGAAACACGAAAAAAAATCAATCAATCGAATAAATTTAGATAAATTACTAAATATGTTCGGTTTGAGGGAATCACTCACCATATTTATTACAATTATACATAGGTGAGCGCATAAATTGATTGATTTCGGGCGCGTCAACTACTATGCCTGGGAGGTGGCTGTTGTCTTCTCCCGCTCTATGGCGAGATCCCGTACCGACCTACCGTCAGCTAGTGGGTTTTCCCCAACCAGGAATCTCCCACCAGCGAGACACCGCCTCAGCCGGGACAAGCTCTAAGCTTCCAACCGGTCTCCCAGCATGAGTGGTAGTGTAGTGCATGTTAGTGTGTGTAAGGGGAGAGGATAGGAGGTAGGAAGACGAGGTAGAAGGACGAAGTGGGAAAGATCATGCGAGGTCAGTCGTCCGTTGGTTAGGATACTGCTCCGGCATTCGCCTGATGTTGATCGGAGAAACCACGGAAAACTACCGATCACAGCAGTCGGCCGCTAGAATTCATCTCCATACAGCGACTGCATTCGACTTAGCTGACAAGCTACTGTCGATAATCCTGCCACCGCCGGGATTCGAACCTAGGACTTGAGCTCTCTCTTCTGGTTTGTCATTCAAGATCACACCTTTTCACAGACCTTTAATGACTGAATGCACATTTTGAGTGTGTGTAAGGGGCAATATAGGTCACGGTAGAGGTAGGAGTTGTAGGTAGATCGCGCGCGGTCCGTGGCCCGTTTGTTAGGGTACTGCTCCGGCATTCGCCTAATGTTGATCGGGGAAACTACGGAAAACTACCGGTCATAGCAGCCGGCCGCTAGAATTCTCCTCCACACAGCGACTGAATTCGACCTAGCTGACAAGCTAGTGTCGAAGATCCGTCAGGACTCGATCCCAAGACAGGTCAGGGGCACTGCAGCGGCATCAGTTGATGCCCTGAGCCATCCCTCTGGGTGTGAGCGCATGAGAAGGAATGGGGCCGTACTTCGTGGAAATTTTGAAAGGGGCCCGGTGCTTCATGTAATAAAGCATTTCATTTCCGTCAATTTGTTCAATCCCTATTTTCCCCATTGTTCACCTGGAAATTTAAGGAATGGTTCTGCGATATTTGAAGAGGAGGCTCTCAAAACCACCTGATATCCTGTAAATGATTCGACGTGAAATAAATCTTATGCATAAATTATAATTTCATTATCCATGGACTATGTTTTATTTATTCACTAGTAACGTGTAAGTAAAATGGAAAATGGGGGAGGCAGAAATGATACCTCCTTTTGTTTTAGGCTGCGCACACGTGGGTATTTATAAATAAATATTTTTGCTCTATAAAAGAAGACATGACAAACTCATTTACTGACACTCCAAATAACTTTTCCTATAAGAAAAAATGTGTATTTTCAATATTGTAGTTGTAGGAAGACACCGAAAAAATTTTGCTATGTTTATCATTCAGAGACTTCAAAGGTAATCGGATCTGCGCTATTTTTATAGCCGAACTTTTGCTCTGAGAAAAACTTCAAATTGTCGTTGAATATTCATGTAAAATACCCGAAACCATGAAAATATCCGTTTCAAATTTACAGTGTTCCCCCAGATTGGATAAATGGACGGATATAGTAAGCTTTAAAAGAAGGATAAAAAAAGAGTTCGTGAGAGGACATCTTTGACTGTATGCTGTATAGACTAATCTTTTTACAAGTAAAAGGAATTACGTGATATAAATTATATTCATGAAAGGAAGCGAGACAAAAACAGTGGAATATGTAAATAACTGCAACAAGTTAAATTGGACGCTGAAGTTGCGACGATGCGAGGAAGAGCATGTGTGATATGTGAACAGGAAACAACGGAGAACAACAGATAATTTATGCATGCATTGACATAGTAAACTTATAATTTAAAACAGTGTTATTAGTTCAAATAAAGATAAAAGGCTTTTAACAGTCTTGGAATATTTGATGTAAATAATATAGTTTCTTGTTTTGTCCTTCAATAAAATCACTGTTGCTAGTTATGCACATGAGCAATAAAAAATATTGAAATATTAATGACTTTTCTTTCACATCATTGTCCAATGTTATCCGTATGTAGACATTCTAAATTGCAAATTCACGTCATGAATAAAAAAAAAATTATTTGTGATGGTGTGTCAAGATAAAGTTGGGCATTTCTGTAAGATAAATATTTCGGTATGTCACACTACGTAAGAGCGTATTTTACGAGAAAGTTAAAACTATTGCAATTCTCGTCAGAAGTTTATTAAGGGCCACGGAATGAGGATGTTTAGGCAACACAAAAATTGGAGGATTTCAGAAAGCCTCGAAATACTTTAATGAAAAACGGAATACTCGCGATTTTATTTTTTCTTTATTAAAAACTTGACATTTGTATGGGGTGGATGTTGATGTATTTGATTCACATCCGATGCCCGGTGGACCAATGATTGATCCGATTTAAGCTTATTCTCCACATGCGTAACACTACTTAGTTTTACCTTTACACAGATGAATGCTAAGTTTTACCGTTACACAATTGAATAATTACTCGATCGTCAAATTATTAATAGAAGTTGGAGTAGAAGGATCAGATAAATTAACGTTTTCAGGATTGTACTGTGGGTGAGGGCTTGGGCGCGTGTTCTCGCTCGACCGCCAACGGTCATACACTGCTAGTTAACGGCTCCCGGTCGCTCGGCCGTTCGGCGTGTGCTATAGACGTTCTTTGATGAAAGAATGCGTTTTGTAACAGATGTCGTCAGGTCGCGAGCGGTACGGGTCACTTCCGGCGCCACCCAGGAGCGGGCAAGTCTCCCCCTATTCCACTAATTCCGCACCAGGCCGATAGGAGCGCGCGGAACACGCCGTTAAGGAAGTACAAGAACATACTGACGAGACGGGCCCGCGCCCACATCAGCTGATAGAATAGGGAAGCTTGACATGTAGCATTGTCGCCGCACCTGGAGGACGAGCCAGTCAAAACCGGTGGCGAAGTATTGTGAAGAACTCCCTACGCAGCGGCTGTCTACAAAGACCGTAAGGCAGAGCGTACAAACAAAGAACTTCAAGAGCTCTGGAACAAAATAGAGGACAAGAAAATCAAAAAGATCAAATTTGTGTTCAGAACGTTTTCATTATTGTAGTACATTGCGTTTAGTTTGAAACGGCACGGCTATGCATGTTTTCTTTTTCCCCCACCTGTAAATAATGTAAATAATGTTCGTTGTTAAATTAAGTCAGGATGTAAGACAAAGTAGATTTAGATTAGTTTGTAAGTATCTAGTTTATAAGCTAGGCCATACGTTAGCTATGTAAACAGAATTTAAGAATAAATATTACAAATTTCTTAATATATTACCAATTAATGTAATTGTGAGGATATACAAACTGTCTGAAATTTAAATTAAACAGTGCCTTAGAAATTTCCGACGTTTCTTCCTCCTTCAGATCTACATCGCTTTATACAATTGAGAAGAAAGTTCTCAATATGTTTGTAGGAAAGGCCGAGACTTCAGTAAAATAAACTCAAGGTTATTTACTGTAACTCGAAAAATCTTTAAGAACGATTCTAGAAAAACATCTTTTTCGTTCAGAACAATAACAACTTACTACTGTGAGATTTATAACTTTACGTACATGACTATTTTACTTATTGATTTATGTACTTATTTTATTTATTTCTTTATCAATAATACTGCATAAGTATCCTGGGATACTGCTCAATGGTTGCAGTTTCCCAGCCAGAAATCTCAATATGTTCGTTGTCGGATCTTTCCGGTGAGGACAGACTTAGGTTGCTCAGGATTGCAGTGCCTCTGACAGGAAGGTCTAAGGTCTTAGCTAGGTCAAATTCTGTCGCGGTCTGGAGGATAAGTCTAGCGACTGGCTGCTCTGATCGGTAGTTTTCTGTGGTTTCTCCGAACAACACAGGCGAATGCCGGAGCAGTACCCCAACAAACGGGCCACAGATCGCGCGTGATCTTTCCTTCCTCTTTCTTGTCCTTTCCTCACCCCCTCACATACACACACACTTTAACGAATATGCGCTACTCTACCGCACAAGTCGGGATACCGGTCGCGAGCTTCAAGCATGCCCCAGCGGCGTCGGGCCGCCGCAGGTGGGAGATACCTGGTTGGGGTATCTGCGCTGCTAGCCGACAGTAGGTCGCCGCCGGGTCTCACTATCACAACGGGGGAAGATTACCGCCATTTTCCGATGGATTTGATTTTTCGTGTTTCCGGGCGCGTCAACTGCTTTGGTCCTTAGTCCCATTAGTGTAGTGCATGCTTTTTCTCGGGAGATGGCGGTGATCTTCCCCTGCTGGATGGCGAGATCCGGTGTCGACCTACCGTCGGCTAGCGGGGTTTCCCCCTAACCACAACTCTCCCACCAGCGTGGCACCGCCCCAGCCGGGACAAGCTCTAAGCTCCCGACCGGTCTCCCAGAATATGTGGTTGTGTAGTGCATGTTAGTGCAAGTGTGTGTGTAAGGGGAGAGGATAGGACAAGGAAGAGGAAGGATAGATCGCGCGCGGTCCGTGGCCCGTTCGGTAGGGTACAGTTCCGGTATTCGCCTGGTGCTGATCGGACAAACCACGGAAAACAACCGATCAGAGAGGCCGGCCGCTAGAATTCTCCTCCAGACAGCACTGAATTCGACTTAGTTGAGAAGCTAGTCGCAAATCCTGCCGCTGTCAG
This sequence comes from Teleogryllus occipitalis, assembly GCA_011170035.1. Taxonomy (NCBI): domain Eukaryota; kingdom Metazoa; phylum Arthropoda; class Insecta; order Orthoptera; family Gryllidae; genus Teleogryllus; species Teleogryllus occipitalis. The sequence continues at coordinate 10,962 of BLKR01003674.1, read as the reverse complement.
GACTCGAACCGAGGACCTCCCGGTCAGAGGCGCTGCAGTGACATCATTTGATGCACTGAGCTGCCGCTCCCGGTGCCATTATCCGAGAAAAAGCATGCACTCCACTTACGGTACTAATGACCTTAGCAGTTGACGGGCCCTGAATCACCAATCACTCAATCAATAAAAAAAAAACTCCGAGGCGCGAGCTTCTGCCCACTGCGAGCGACTCCTACTCCCACCCCGCCCCCGCCGGCTCCGCTCTCGACCTCCTTCCGGGCACCTGGCGCTGGAGGCGGCGCGCCGAGGTACCTTCTTCGCCACACAATACGGTGCACATCTCCACCGCTGCATAACGGACCCTCAACTCTGGTCCAAACTCGAGGATTTTCGGATGGACGAAGCGCGTCTACTGGGAGCGGTAGTGAATCAACTGATGTCACTGCAGCGCCTCTGCCCGGGAGGTCCTGGGTTTGAGTCCTGACGGCGGGAGGATTTTCGACACTAGCTCTTCAGCTAGGTCGAATTCAGTCGCTGTCTGGAGGAGAATTCTAGCGGCTGGCTGCTCTGATCGGTAGTTTTCTGTGGTTTCTCCGATCAACACCAGGCGAATGCCGGAGCAGTACCCTACCAAATCGGCCACGGACCGTGCGCGATCTTTCCTTCCTCTTCCTTGTCCTACCCTCTCCCTTTACCCACACACTTACTCTTACATGCGCTACATTATCCACATATTCCGGGAGACCGCTCAGGAGCTTAGAGCTTGTCGCGGCTGGGGTGGTGCCCCGCTGGTGGGAGAGTCCTGGTTAGGGGGAAACCCCACTAGCCGACGGTAGGTCGGCGCCGGATCTCGCCATCCAGTGGGGGAAGATCGCCATATCCCGAGAAAAAAACATGCACTACACTCACGGGACTAATGACCAAAGCAATTGACGCGCCCGGAAACACGAAAAAAATCAATCATTCAAAAGCGCGTTTATTGTTTCCAACATCCATGATTGATGTTTTTTGTTTCCCGGTGCGTCCACTTCTATAGTCATTGGTCCCGTTAGTGTAGTGTGCGTTATTTCCCGGAAGGTGGCGCTGTTTCTCTCCCTTTACGAAAATTTTACAAATAAAAAATTACTTTTTTTGAAACATATTTTCACTTAACTTTTTTCGTGCACCTACGACATCGACTTCACTAGGGATTATGCTGTAAACCTGTTCCTAAAATAATTCAGAATCCCCATGTTATCAATATAAAATCAGTTACGCTTGTTTCTTGAGAAAATAAGCTGTGTGACCGAGGCACAGCCTGTCGCCGCGAATAAGGAATTGCTGTGAGCACGAAAGGCCTATTCCAATTTAACTAAAATTTGCCTATTAGGGTAGAGTTTCTTTCACATGTCATTAACGTTCACTTTAGGACCGACTGATTTACTTTACTTGGAATGCAAGATGTGTGAATCAAGGATTTTCTGCTCTCAAAAATCCTTTAAGACATAATTTTAATAAATTATGCTACAAAAAGTATCAAAATGTTCTACAAAGATAGATGATTGCAGTGTGATTTGCGCACCATATAAATACGTGATCAGAAAATTGATTTCTGGGTAAAAAGTCTTCAAACAAAGCCGAATAGGTAGCTGTTGCAAAGATATTAGGTATTTCAGCAATATGTTTTTGTTAATTAATACTGGCTAATTATCCGTGCGCGTAAAATAGCAGTCATTTGCCCCGTAAGTGTAGTGAATGTTGTATCGCAAGAAGTGATGGTGTGTTTCTCCCCCTCTACAACCGTAGATCTTGCGCCGACCTTCATGTTCGCATGCAGCAGTTCTCTCTCCTAATCCTAAATTCCTAAAATCCTAAATTCCCTCTCTCAAAACATTAAAAGAATAAATTATTAAGAATGTACAAAAGAAGAAGCATATATTTCCAGCAAATTGTTTTATTATTAATGAGGGTGTAATAACAACTTATGAAAACAAAAAATGCAGATAGACAATGCCTACGTTTCTATTCTTTTGCCTATCTATGCCTACGTTTCTATTCCTAAGTTATTATCATATGTTTAATAACATTAAAATTGTTTGCTCAAAATGTGAAATATTCTTTGTACAGACAATTATTTATTCTTATATTGTTTTTTTCAAGATCCCATTAATATTCTGTGATTTAAAATCCCGTTAAATGGATTTGAAGTAGTAAACAATTTTATTGCAATACATACTTATGACAATTCCTTATTTTCAATCCTTCAATCAAAATCTTTAATGAAAGACAAAAAATCTGAAAATGCGGAAGAATGGAAAGCAGAGTTCAGGAAAAAAAATTGCAACTGTTTTGTGAATATTTGGAATATGTTTCGCATCATCGAATACTAAGATCTCTTCCCTTCCCTAGCGCGCGTTTGCTAGTGAAGCGCCGCGTCTCCTTGTGTGTGGTGGACTGTCTCCTTCAAAATATCCGTTAAACTTGAGTCGCAAAAATAAAAATTCCTCAAAAAAATGCTTATCTAACATATGACAATATGTGTATCATTGAATTCGTCTTTTTACGCTCGTCATGATATACTAAACAATATCGTTCCATTTGAAAAAACAAAGTTACCTGAAATATCTCATAAAATAAAGTGATAAAATATACAACGATACACGTATCAATTAGCCCTATTCCCTCGCGCATTTTCGTGAACTCTGCACAGCAATAACTTTAATCGTCCAAACGTTACAGGAGATCCTAAAGTTTTGTGACTCACCCTGCATGTATGTTTGTGTTTGTTTGTGTTTATATATATAAGTACCGTATGGTTTCAAACAAGAGGGTCCATATTCACCTAAGAAGAAGTTGTTAACACTTCGAAAGTAAGGTGTCTTCTAAAACCATTTTTCTTCGAGACATTGTAACATCAGAAATATCTCATAACGGCTTTCAGAGATAAAACTGTTCGCTCTCTCAGTTATTTTGTTTCAAGTTATATGAAATTGTACAATTTTGTTTTTAATAACATTCAAATCTAAAACGTAAATACAGAAAGGGATGAAATATTCAGCATCTCTAACATTATTAGTAGGAGTACGTAGTGTATACCCCACGATTATTATCAATGTCTCATTTTGGGCATTGTGTAATTATTCTAAAATGTTTTATTTCACAAGGAAATTTTGAAACCTTCATATTCTATTCTTAACATACACATGCAGAATATATGTTACTTCCCTTTTCCCCACCAAATGTGGAAAAGTTCAGAATTTTCATCCACTAGTTACGAGTGGTTATAACTTCAGGCAGGAGACTTCAATCGTTTACGGTTTCTCTACTGGCTCCTAGAAACCTGCATGTATGTATTCATTTATCAAATCCACAGGTAATGTCGTTAACGCACAGACGTGTGGCCCTGGTACAGCGGGGTTGCGGTAGCTAGTCTTTAAAATATTTTACTTACATGGAACGGAGTGCAACAAAGTGTTAGGTCCAATCATTATATTTTTTTGAGACCGACCGACCCACGAAGGATAGTCTCAGAAATTGCGACCGACCGACCGACCGACCGACCGACCCACCGACCAAGGATATTCTCAGAAATGAGGAAAATACTACCGTAATATAGACAAGAAGAACGACATTTTATTTTGACGACCTTAAAGACTATGGCTGTTAGAAGAGGTGGTCGTCCTTGGTAGGCAAACAAGTAACTTTTTGCTTTATGTTGAGATTTAGCAAGGAATATTCGAATACATTGGAACGAAAAAATGTCGTCACTAGAATTTTGCGATTCCCTACCAATGCAAAACCAATGAAAATTCTATCTCTATATAATTCCCTAAGGATAGATGATGGTTTTTAACAATGAATAACCATTGACCAAAACCGTGTAACTGTCTAGTGCCAGTCGGGCATTTATTCGTCAGTCCTGCATCCAATAAACTTAAGACCTAAAAATTGAAGTTTGCAGATTAAGACATAAAGAACACAACTTCAACACATAATATAATCGCGCAGAGCTAGAATATGATGCATACTCTTAAAACTAGGTTTTTGTATCTCAAAGTAATACAAATTTTGTTGTAATATTTGAGTTCTGTGTGGACCAGGTTTAGTACACACACATTTTTTCAAAAATATTAAACATCACTAGTATTTTTTACACAGTAACAAAATCACTAAAATAATCTCCAATTTATATTATTTTCTCCATGTTTACACGTAATAAATGCACTTCAAATACTACATAAATGAAACAGCAGTTGAAACCACGAAATATTTCATTCTATTATACAGACGAGTGCCATCCATGAGTGTTTTAAAAATATAGTATGAGGTTGCACGCCAGGAAATCACCACTATTTCAAAATTGGTCAAAAATGAAAAAAAGGTTTTATTTTTATGATAATAATAATAATAATAAACTGCTGAAAATGACCATACACTCTGTGACAGTTAATAAAAAAGAGAAGTTATATATTTGAGAACGACAAATATCTAATCAACTAGCGTACCCGTGCGATAACTCTCGCATGGTAAACCCCACCATCTTTCCTATTTTTCCATTTCCATATTATGCCTGTAGTATATCTTTTTCTTTAAGACTCCGTCACTTGTTTTATATGTCTAATTGTAATTAATAACAATAAAATACACCCTTGTCCATACTATTTTTATTTAACGTTATTACTGAGCAAAGAGGTGCACCCGTGTAATTCAATCGCGTAGAGTGTAAAGTAATAGTTTAATATCACATACATTTGCAGATTCTACAGGCTCTGAACAGCTGGGGTAGATTAGAGAAGCATCGAATCTGCAGAAATGTAATAGAATGTTCAAGAAGCTCTCATCCTGTAGATTACGGTATGAGAAACGTTTTTTTGAGGCCTTGGCCTCAAAACTTTACTTTTGAAGACCCCAAAACGCTTCGTTTAGGAGTTATTTAACAATAAAGATTCAAAAATGCTGAAAGTGCTGCGAGTGGCATTGACGTGACTATTTAGATGCGTTTTTTAAAACAAATCCTTCATAGTTTTATAGTCAAAGTGCAAGTCGTCACGTCTCCGTGAAATTCTCTTTCTTTAGAGACCTCTTTTATAAAGATTGGTTGCGTGTGAGAGTCGCAAAATGTCCTGTATACAAATGAAATAATATGGAATACTATTTCCCTGTGGCTTAAGTCGCTGAAGTTTTTATGAAAATTGTAAACAGTCAATGTGATAGTTCAGTTCGTTGACCAGACTCGCAAATTGCGAAGAAAGCGCACTTGTGAACCCACTGGAATAGATTTCGACGCAAGAACCAGCAGCAGCGGTGATTCAGGACGCCTCTCGGAAAATCCGGGACATCAACTTTATCAACAGTATCTAGACACACCACCACAGCTAGGCTTTCCGGCGTTCTCATGAAAATTCTTGTCGATCTGAAAATTCTAATTTACCTACAATTTTTCTGATTCGTGAAAGCTCTAAATTTGTTACATTTAATTTAATTTATTTTATTTATTTATTTAACGTAAAAATTAGTTTAAAACTATTTGTGACGTAAGAGGAAAAAGTGAAATCTGTTCAGGTTTTCTTAAGCTCTGAAATCCTTTCCCTAGCACTCATTAAGTATTCAGGTAGGAGTAGAGCTTTTTCGGCATGACTAAATTTTAATGTAAATTTTTACTTTTTCACCTCACAACGTACTTTGTAAAGAGAAAGTACTGTAATCGTGCGGTGGAAATCGGCAATATTTTTTATAGAAAACTTTTTATTGCCGAGCCCTGGTAACAAAAAAGTGGATAAAGTTTGTTCCTATGTGTAGCAAATTACTCCCGATAACACTTGTGCAGTGAGAATCTACATTTTGTTGGTCCTTCACACTGAAAAATCGATTGAGAGCAAAACATGCCTACACGACACAACACAGACAAGAGACATAGAGGGGCAGACAGAGACAGAGGGACAGAGACAGAGATAGACGTTTTGAAAAAAACTTTTTTTCGGTATCAGTGGACCCCAAAAGTGTAAGAAACCGTTGATATCTCTAAATCGATTTTCCGCAGCATTAGATAACGTTTTCTATACTACGTGTATTACTCCGTATATACGTGCGTATACGAGAAGGTAAAAAAACAAATGACACAAAATCGAGTAAATGTGCTACTGCTGCATATGGAATGACTCTACATTGATGCAGTTTCCCTGAGAAAAAGGAGATGTATGGAGAAGGTGAGTTTCGTGAGGATACGAGTCTTTTAAAAAAGGGGGGCAAGTGGTGGGTACAGTTGGGGGCCACCGGCTGTGTTATGTGCAATTGTTTCTTAAGCAGCATCCCACTAAATGAGATCTCCTTGAACCTACTCAATTAAATATTTGGAGATTTAACTCTTCTGGGGACTCCTACCCCATGATCACATAGACAGGTAACTTGGGAGATACGGGCAGTAAATTAAATAATATTTTTTGTATATTCCTTAATTTTTATTTCATAATTTAATTTCACTTTAATTGTAGATTCAAAGATAAAATTATAGAGACTACTTGAGTTTGTTTCACATAAAATCAATGTTTAAAATGTTTATTTTCGCACGATAACAGGTGTATAATTCTGTAACGCCTAGTTCAGGAACTAACCGCTCGAAGTTCGGATCCATTATGAATCTATTTTCACATTTAAAACAAAAGATTTACGAAGTGCAAAATGTTCGTATGGATCCAGCTAAAATTATCTTCTTTGATTGCTAAATTGGAAATAAAAGTTTAAAGAAACTGCATACCATATTTTTAAATACTAACGTTTCGTTTATTTTTAGCTTTCTTCACAGCCGTAACACCCTATTTACACATTAATACATTTTTAAACGTAACCACTACTTAACTACTCTAAGTTCTATAACACATTATTCATCACAATGACCATGGCTTTCGTAGGATTCCCTCAACTGAAAGCACGTAATAGTCTATTTATTTACTTATCAAAAAACTTCGTATGCTTGAAGGGGGGAAGCTGTAAATCGATCGAGATGGGGATATTACTGAGCGCAACATTTCTCGAGATCTACAAAACCATACCCTATCCTTTTATTACAAACCAGTTAAATGATGAATAAACATATCAAAAAAGGGATGTATAAAAAAATTCAAAGTCTAGAAATGTTCGCTCGTGAGGCAAGAAAACTGTCTTGCATTGACATGCCAACTAAAGATACGATTTTGTAGTGTTGCTCACAAAATAACAGCCCAAATTCCCAGGCCTACTTTTATCACAATAAGCAAAGATCTTCATGGCAGAGAGGAAACTGCTTGAAAACATCATATTGGATTTACAAAAACGAGTAAAAAATGGTGTATCTCACATAATATATCATATACCATACGGTCTACGTAGAATGTGATTTGATTTGTATCATTTCATTTGCTTTATTTTCGTCTAGGAAAGAGCAAAGACTTCTTTGCACAACATGAAACGCTAGAAACCGTCATTAGAGTAAAAACTGTACGTTATATATGTGGGAGAAGTATACGCGTATATCTGAGCACGCTCCCTTCAGAATCCATTCCCCACCCTTTTATTATACTTAGTTGAATGTTGATTGAGGAATTACGAACAAACGTGGTTAGCGGCATTTAGAAACTAGATATTTTTGTTCCCGATTTATAGAAAAAATATTTGGGTCGGTTAACGATTCATAGTTTTTAGTTTTTTAGTATTGATAACAAAACAGCAGCAAACATCCTCGGACATATTCCTGCCATAACCAGAAAAATGAGTTCTCAACAAAAAGTTCTTATATTGCAGTTTCATTGATGTCCAGAAGTAAACCGAAGGGCTCAATGGATCAAGGGGAACTGGGCATAAAAACTGAGTTGGGGTCATTCATCCTGACGCTGAGAAACAATTCTTGTTCAGGCATATTTTGTATTTTAGAATTAAACAGTCCAAATAGTAATTAATGCATTCATACATTATGAGTATTTCAATCATAATGTACAACCATAATGTAACTTTTCTGGTGCTTCGTATATATATATATATATATATATATATATATATATATATATATATATATATATACACACACACACATTAGAAGCACCAGAAAAGTTTTCACTCTCGAGTTACACACACATGCGTATTCATTTTAATTATTTAATTATCATTTTGCAATGGGCTGTAGTGAAAATTCCGTGTAGGTACATGTTCGTGAATTACATTACATGTGTATGGATTTCTTATAGTGAACTGTTGATTCGGACATATGATGCATGTGATTCCAGACGCCTCGCAGTGCCGCGCTCTGGCGTCGTTTTCGGGAACCTTAGCCAGCGTGCCCACTCACACTACGAAGAAAATTATAATGAGGTTGGCACGTGGTAACGCCACTACCGTAACTTAAACAAATGAGATCCAGAAGTTTCAGCACTCTTGCTCAGTATTGTCACTTCGAATTATAGAATTAAAAAATTTTGCTGTTCAAATGTCGCAAATAATCAGCTGAGCGTTATTTACAAGTGCCGAGAAACAGGAAAATTAGTTTCGATAAAAGAAATTGCATGATTGAGTTTATAGAGTAGCGCTTTCCTTGAGTTTTGTTGTTAATGTTAATCCCTTATTGTGTCGTGATAGCTATATCGCAACGTAATAGTGAGCGCAGTACGGAACAACAACTCCATGCCCAACTGTATAATACATTCTTTTTTACGCGGACATTAAGAGTTCCTTTTTATTTATTCTTAGGTAAAATTGAATTAGTAAATTGAACCTTGAAGTAGTTGAATGTTTAATGTCTTATTTTTTAAATTTCATATCTACTTTCATAATCTGACGATTGGGTAAACTGAAAGTTAATAACTCCGAAATATTTACTTAAAAATAAAAATAATCGTCAGCGTGTCCCAACCGGGGATTTAATATTACTGGTAAACTTACTGTAATGATCTTAAACTTAATGAACTGTAATGATCGTGAAAGTTAATGAAGCCATTCCCCTTTACTCGTGCGCAATCAAAACCGGTTTTCGTGATATTCACGTGAGAACATACGCTCTGTTTAACCTACCTTCAAAGTTTAAAAGGTGTGATTGATTTAGCACATTTTACATGAAAAAGTTTTAGCTGCAATACAAAATACACACTTTCACAGACTTCTTGTCTTGAAGATGGATCTCAAGAGAAAAATTGAAGGGAAATTTTTTCAACGAATGTTACATACTTCCCAGGGTCTGTCCTCATTCTCATGGTCAACTCACACGACATTGAAATCTGCAAATACTTGTGTTAGAGAGCGAATCTTTTTAGCGAGGAGAGAACAAATATGCGACCGACGATACGTATTTGGCTATTTCGAAGGCTACAAGCAGATAGGTTGAAAATATAATTTCTAGTTGAACGAAACACTTTCAAATAATTCACTCACGTCTTTCTATGAATAAAAATAGTGGCTTAAGAATTTATAATTTTTATGAGGTTAATAAAACCATCTCAGGTAATAACATTGACTACCTGATGCGTTCCTCTCCACACGGGAATTTTCTTCTGACTTTCAACTCTTGCCAACATTACATTGCATTTTACAATTCGGTCAACCGACATTTACGCACGCTCAACTCGAGTGAAATAACTGCACAAAGTCACTGACCCAGATTCAGACTCTGGAATGGAGAAGAAGTCGTTCTTTCTGAAAGAACTTCCTCGACGCGACATGTAAATCTGAACCCGTAGCTAACACGGCTGACAGAACCTTTCTTCTTTTCTGCCCCTTATTGACACGTGCATATTGAGCATGTGGGCACGTGGGAACAAAGGCAATGTGGTGAAGAATGGTGATATTTCGAGTAATACGTACGAACTTCAACCAAAACGTGAGCGTCACAGGGACACAAGTGTTTGTGGCCCAGATAAAGAGCCGTCCCGAACAATTATTTAATTACCCCATCAAGCGTTCGATTGAGCAAGGACTCAGGGGTTCAGCATGGAACTTTTTGTCTGTTGTAGGGAGCGGCATGAAATAATTTTTCTACTTTACAGCATGGAAGAGAACGGCATGAAAACGTTTGCTTACTGCGTGTAGTATGTAGTATGAAATTATTACTTTTCAGAAACTGTGGCAGGAAAAAAGGATACTTTTGATTTTGTCGCTGTACAAGAAAGTGTTCCATCTCGTTATTTGCCAATTTGTAGAAGGACAGTTTTCATCTGAGTGGTTGTTAAGAAACATACAGTTAACTGTCCCGTGAATTATCATTATTAAATTTTTACTACTAAAAAAATACTATTTTTAAAACATATTTTCTTAATTTGTGTATTGAGTGAATAGAGATAGGACATTTACCTTTTTGCGTTGATGGAGCTCAAAAGTTTAAGAAAACATACTTAAATTTAAGGTAAGCATTTGACGTAGAGTCAGTTGTTTAGATAATATCTGAAATTTATTTCCTGTTTTGTAACATACTGTACAATTTTATCATCCCAATAATAAATTGAAAACATATCATGAAGAGAGGAAAAATTCTGCTATCAATCAATCCTATCAATAAAATCAATAGACCATAAGTAGACGATTTATCCTGAACATCTTATACAATTATGAAATTAAATTTATAGGTTCAAAGAGTGATGTAGATAACGTGTATATATCAATTAACTCAAATATTTGTAAGTTATGTAATCCAAACAATTTCATTACGCTACCGTTAACCCATGATTTTGACGATATGGAAAATCGGAAGATGCCGAATCTCTGAACCATACGATAACTGAAAAATCAAACTAAAATAAAACTCCTGAAGGAAAGTTAAATATGGTGCTTAGATCATCTTGTGAGATGTATTGTTGGTCTACAAAAGTTTAGTATATCTACAGAGGTGGGACTGGAATATGTAGAATCTATAATTGTCACTCCTAAATAACGGAAGCTTTTAGAGGTTTTCTCCTCCCACCGAACAGGATATGGGAACAAACTGTCGAAAAGCGCTAATTGACTCGGAGGTTGATCACATAGAACCTCGTGAAGACTCCAAGGAACACA
>BLKR01003673.1:0-135363 GCA_011170035.1 Teleogryllus occipitalis | reverse complement strand
GCGCGAGGCCCAAAATATCTCTGCGAAATATTTTGAAGGGTGATCATTAGGGGGTGGATTTTGATGATCTAAAAAATGATCAATGAACTGCTCTTAAAAAGTTTTTAGTGTGCCCTAAAAGCACAGAAAAGTTTCGTAAAAAATGTAATCAAAACCAGTTACAATGAGCAACGTAAAGCTGTTGGATATGTAATTGAAGCTTCTTCCTTTGGTGCAAATGAACTCAGCTTCCATACTTTTGATATGGACTGTTCTTTACCAGGAACTCTCTCTTTAGTTATCGTCAAATCGGCCTAACCTACAACGATGCCGGTGGGTATTACAGGAACCTTAGATTACGTACTCACAGTGGCTGACATTACAATTTCTGAGCAAAGAAATCTAATTGGCTTCTCAGGAACATGATGGAAAGACTCTCCATCATGCTCAGAATTTTTTTTGAGAACATTTGTTGCATCTCAAAAATGTTATTTGAAGCAAGTATGATTAAAATGATATTAAAATCGATTAAATCACCGTAAAGTGCTGTAAAAATGTCGGAAAACGCTAAAAAATATCTTAATTGTCGAAATCGTCAGAGGAAAGTCATTTCCTCTTCTCACAACAAAAGATTGATGCCTGAACTAAAAGTCATTGTTCGAAAGTGAAAGGAAAAAAATTATATTTCATTAGAATCCACCCCGTAGTGATCATTGAAGTGGCTTAAATCGGAAGATAAAAATCTTCCAACGACTAAAGACACACTATATTTCCAGTAAGACATGGTGCGACTCAGCACATTAATAAATCTGAAAAAACACACCTAATCACAACGAATTGTTAACCAAAATTTTCGGGGCAATACTACGGACCGAAAAATCTCTGTCAGTGCTGATCCACATTGAAGATCACTGATGTGCACATTTTGTTCTACAGTTTGTTTTTTGTTTGTTGAATGAACACGGGCGTATTATTTATCAAGGAATTAATCGTCAATGCGATGAGACGTTAATACAAGATATACTGAAAATACTATGTCATTTAAATTTAAATTCTAAAAATGACTTGCCCTTCCCCCCAAGAAACCAGTACGAATTTTTAAAACAAGGATTGCCTATGAAGTCTAACTGGAATGTTAATTTTGCAAAGTAGAAGGGCCAAAACTCTTTTAATCGTCTTCCATTAAAAATCTTCTTATAAGTGTGATTCCAAGTTATGTATCATGAGTTAATTTTCTGGTTTCCAAACATAGTATAAATTCCTTTCCTTTCGACATTATACATTTCTCAATAATGAAATGCTCGAATTCATCTCATACATTTACTTGCAGTACTATAAATCATTGTTTTATTCATCAACCGCTTTATAAGTACATGTATATAAAAAACTACAATTCATTATTCGTTAATGGGGATTCGGTGACGTATTAGAACCAACGGTAGAACGCATCGGGTCTAATCTACATACACTGTTCAAAGACACCGATAAAATCCAAACCCCATAAATCCCTCTTCATTTATTTAAAACACGACAACACTGCCTGTCCCAGGGGGACAAAATATCGTCTGATTGAAACCGCGAGTTTACATCGCCGCAAAGCCCCAACAGGAGATTTCGCTTTCCGCCTTGGATACCAAGGAACCACGCCACCGCTTCGAATGCCCTAGTTTCGCCCGCTGCGCTCCGTGCTCCCGTTGATCCCTCTCGCAGCATCTCCCGCTCCTGCTCGCCCCTCCCTCCGCGTTGCGGTGGACCTCCCCGCCCGCTCCCGCCCGCTCCCGCCCTCCGCCCGCGCCGTCCGCTGCGCAGCCCGCTGCGCCGCGCAGTCGAGGTGCGGGCTGCGTCGGCCGCCGCGTAAATAACCTCGTTATCGCTCTGCGCCCAGCGATCAGTGGCGACAATTCAGACCGCGACGCGCCACCAGGCGGATTGGGGAACAGGGCCACGTACTCCAGCCTGTGTCGCCGGCGCCGCCCCCGCCACGCCGCCGTTCCCGCGCACGCGCCCGCGCCCGCCCCCACCCGACGCCGATGTCTGCTACTATTACATTAACGGGAGGCAGCAGCGGCAGCCGCCACGGGGCGACGGGGCGGTGGAGGCGCGGAGGGCACGACTACCGGCGAGAGCCCTGCTTCTCGGTGGCGACGGGCCGCCGCTGCCAGCGTCCCCGCCCCCGCCCGGGCCCCGCCTCCGCCGGCGCCGCGGCCGCGGCCCGAGCGACGTAGGCGGAACAGGCCTCCTCCGTCGAGAGACGTGCCCGTCGTGATAAACGCCGTTAATTGCATGAAACGGTTAAGCAAACTTTAATAGAGTTATCCGTGTTCCGGCGTTCGGCGGCGGCGGTGGCGACGGCGATGGCGGCGGGGGGTGGCGGGGGCGGCTCGGCGAACTCCGACGCGGCGGAGGCGGCGGCGGCCGCGCACCACTCGATCGATGGCCGCCGCCCCGCCCCCGCCCCTCCGCCCCCGGCCGCGCGGCTCTCTGCTGTCTAATTGTCGAACACACCGTTTGTCAGGCGCGGCCTCGATGCAGGGCCGCGGCCGCCGCCGCCGCCGCCGCCGCCCGATTCGCGCGCCGAGGCCGGCGCGGCGCGGCGCGGCGTGGCGGGAGTGGGGTTGGCGGGTCGTTGGGCGGGGCAGGGGCGGGCGGGCGAGCGAGCGCGGCCTGGCCGCTGCCGGCGGTGCCGTATGGCGGGAGGCAGCGCACGGAACAAGAGGACGGAGCGCGCGGAATGGCCGATGTGGAAAAGGCGGATGAGCCCCCAGGGGCGCGGGATGAGCTGGAATGCGCGCTGGAAAAGGTGATAGAAGGGAGCGGGCGTTCCCCGGGGGCCGGAGGAGGAGTCGAAACAACGGAAGATGAGGCCGGCGGGCGAGCGGGGGCGAGGGATGGGACGGACGACGGTGAGGCGGGGACGGAGCGGGACGAAACGGAACAAAGCGAAGCGGCTGGTTGTGAAGTGGATCGCGGAATGCGCGTGAGGACTCGCGGAAGGAAAAGGGCGGATTGTGTCGGGGTGGGGGTGGAGTGGGGCGAAGCGGAACCAGGCGAGAAATGGGGATAGGGCGGGGGGGAGGAGCGGCCCATAATAGGGCAAAGCTGGATGGCGTCGAACAGAGATGGTTGGCCGAACGGTATGCAGGACACCTGCCGTCCCTTGGGAATGAAGGAGATGAAACTGCCGAAGATGAAGGTAGCGAGCGCTTTGGGGCGCGGCATTGCAGGTGGGGACGCAGTGCAGTGGAAACATGAGAAGAAACAGTCGCGGATTGCGGCAGCGTGTGGAGGCACGCGATGGACGAGATTGAGCTCGGAGCGGAACAAAGAGGGCCCGATCGGGACGGAACGAGGATTGGAACAGTAGGCAGAGACGGGTGAGCGGAATCGCACAGAAACGGTAGGTGGGACGGTAGGATAACTTCGCTGCTCCCGAGGGGATGGAGGAGTTGAAACTGCGAGAAATGCGACGGCGGGTGCTCTGGGGCATAGCGAAGTTGGTGGGGGCGGTCGGGGACGAAACAGAACAACAGAAGCAGTTGAGAAGAGCGACGTTGTGGGGGCTCGCGAAACGGGGGACAAGATGGGTGGCGGAATGGGATGATACGCAACTGGGCAGGGTCGATCGGAGCGGTGCGCAGGACGACGCGGATCGGAGCTGAACAAGGGCAGTTGGGCGGAGGGGGGCGTAATTGGAGCAGAGTTTGCGTGATCCCTGGAGAATGGACAGATGAGAGAGCGAGAATTCGGATGTATCTGAATGAAGAGATGGGAGGATGGCACAGTAACCGTTCGGAAAAATACAACGGAATGGAGGGATGAAACTCCGAGGCAGACTCAGCAAGAAGAATGAAAGTGGCCTAAAGCATACAGAGAGCAAGCCCAAGCACGGCAGTATTGAGCGGTATTGCCAGCGCACATGTAGCGGAAAGGAATTTCGCTTGAATGAAAGATGACACAAGGTACAACAACTGAAAGTAATCAAACCGATATGAACAGCAAAAGATAAGACTAATTATTCGCAATTATCATCCACGTTTTATCTCCAAGCCACTTAAATATGTTAAGAAAACCACAATTGCCTCTTCATTCATGAACCACTGGATTTGTCAAAAATGAAACGGATCTATTTTTATGCAGTAAAAATGTCTCCAGTAATAAAACACGTCGTAGAAATCATATTCTTCGGTGAGAGAACAGCTCACTAAAAACGAATACTCGTACATTAATGTCGGAACACATTGTCAGATAAAAGTAAACAATTAAAATTTATTCACTCTAAAAACTGGTACAAAACTGTTTCGATACATTTAGAAGCTATACTATACAACAGTGAGAAAGGGTCACTTAAAAGTTCAAAAAATAAAAAAAATTCTCGTAACTTCCATATTTTCAATCCAGAGTGGATGAAATTTTTTGCTGAAAAATGAGAATGTCCACTTTATAAAAGTTCACATTGAAATTGAATTCAGCGTGTCCGTGCCCCTTTTAGCTACACAAAATATTTTTAATTTAAAAAGCATGGTTTTCAAATTTCCTTCACGGGGTCTTTGAATGAATGAATGAATGAATGAACGAACGGTTGATTTTGACAAAAAGTCAATATCTTATAACTTAAATGTGAATTATTGCTGTTAACATTTTTAGGTGTTATATAAAACACGTAAAATCCATCTTCCTAAAATTGACCATTGGGAATTCCAGAAACAATTCAGCGGAGCATTCAACTCCAGAATTCTCGTTCAGACTGTGGCTTCATTCGAATCAGATATTTTAATGTCCAAAGTGGTGAATACGTACGCAGCCACATAAATTACACGCTGCCTGTGGTATCGAATTGTTTAGGTAGTTAGAAGTTGTTAGGTTTGGATGATGTGGAACACATTCACAAATACGAAAATCATGTTTTCGAACTGTTTCCTCCTAAATTCTATTGGCAATCGATGGAAAAAGTATATTGCTATACGCATAACACTTCATTCACGAATAACACTTAAAATTTATTTTATTATAAATTGTTGCTTGCAGGAGAAACAGGAATTTCATTTTTATCATTTAATTTTATACCAAGTTTCTTCCCATCTATCAGAAATTCTACAAGCAGTGGCACCAACATTTCATCATATTCTCTACAATGGAGCCTCTCGTTTCAAAACATATTCCACGGATTGACTCGTGAAGGTAATAGTGCCCAAATGTTGGAATTCAAAAGTTTATCCTCATTTAATTGTGAAGGCGATCAGAGAACGCAACAAAGACTAGCAGGTGAGAACCGGAGGCTGACTACGGCAGCGAGGTGGTGTGACCGGCAGCACGTGTTGAATATCGCATGATGCGAATCGTTCGCATGTAACACGTGAATAAAACAGAGCGGTCGGGACAATGAAACGTGAATTGCCGGGACTGGTGAGGCGACATATGGTCATATACAACGTGAGCAGCGTGGGTGCACAGCACCGTTCCCAACCACCTCTGCAGCCAAGCAGGTGGAGACGCTGTGAGTTACGGCCCCTGCGCCAGCTGTCTAAACAAGTGACGTGCAGCGAGCGGTGGTACCACGTTCCACGTTCCACTGGGTTGTTCTCCGACGCTGCGCGCGGCGACGGCGGCGACAGCGGCGGCGGCGGCGGAGGCGACGGCGGCGGCGGCAGCGGCGGCGGCGGCAGCGGCGGCGGCGGCAGCGGCGGCGGCAGCGGCAGGCTGAGAGAGAGGTTAGGACGCGTATTTCACTGTGATATTGGAAGCACGAGAGATGAAATGTTATCCTGTCTTCTGGTCATGCGATTTCCATACTCACAGCCAGTTACCGAAGGGTTGTGAAACGTTGGCAGGTTCGCAAATGCACTGCCTTATGTCGATTCTCAGTCGTTTTCCCGTACTGGTCCGACGTGTCGGTGTCAATCGAAGTTGTTTCTGCGATATCTTTACCCCTCCCCGATTATCCGTGCCTTCCATGATAACTCTAAGTGTTCACGCTCATTTTAAAAAAATTATTTGAGTCTCTTTTCCATAGTATTTTCTTGTGTCTTCGTTTCCCACTTTTTCTGATCACTAGACAATCTCGTTTCATGTTGCTCAGTGTCCACGTCTTCACAACGTTGTATATTCTTTAATCTCATATCTTTAGAATCTAGACTTTAACGATGTATTCTCTACACCTCTACACTTTCTTACTGACTTCACGAAACTTAATTTGGCTTATATCAGCAGTCAACTCAAGCCGTTAAAATAACTCTACTCTAAGTACTCTAAAAGATCTTAGTGTACTTAGCACACAACACTTGCAATTAGTAATTTGTTCCCTTCCCAACTCATCAGAATGTGTGTCTCATTCCAAAACCCATTTCTCGCCTCCCCTTCCATCTTTCCCACTCCTCATTCCACCCTCTTGCTACTCGCCATCCTCCACGCCCACTCTCATCTGCCAAACCTAACAAATGTCCCTTCCTCTTTACCTCATCTCGCGCCTCAGTCCTCAACTTCCCGTCACTCTTTTGTACCTGTGCTGCCTCCGTATCTCCCAACGGCCTGCTAAACCTCTCACTACCCTCTTGGACTTCTCGCCGTTCCCCAGTACCACCGGTACTTCCCACTCCGTATCTCCCGCATCTCTCTCCTGTATTTCTCACCGCCCCTCGATCTCTCCCCACCTTCCTGTACATCCTACTGCTCCTTCCATCCTCCCGTCATTCCTTGAACTTCGCACATTTCTTCAGTACCCCAGTTCATCCCTTTAACCTCTCGCCTCCGTCCTGCACTTCCCACTGCTTCTTCCAAAATTCCCATCACTCGTTCTCTCGTCATTCCTTGAACTTCCCACATTCCCCAGTACCGGAGTCCGTCCCTTTAACCTCTCGCCTCCGTCCTGCATCTCCCACTGTTTCTTTCATATTTCCCGCCGACATTCCTCCCGCTACCCCGTGTACCGCCCACAGCTCCCGGCTCTACAACTCTTGCCTCCCCCTTCCGGCGCCCTCTGGGCCGGGACCTTCCCTCCCTCCCAGAGCTGCACCGCGGCGCGGAAGCGCACAACGCGGCGGCGTGGGCGGCGTTTCGGCGCAAAACCTGCTCCGCTCTGCGCAAAGGAGGTAGGAAGCGGCAGAGTTTGTCTCGAAAACGGCATCGGCGCCTGCGGGGAGCGGGGCTCGGACGCGCCGCCAGAAGAGGAGGGGGCTCGGGGGAGGGCGCAAACTTCTTTCGAGCCACGCGCTCGCGCCGACCTATTGAGATAGATAGAACTCGCGCCGCGCAGCGCCGCGCCACTCTCGCCCCTGCCCCCGCGCGCCGCCCCGCGCCGCCCCGCGCCGCCCTCGCCGCCACGGCCCCGCCGCCGTCGCCAGAACTTGTGCCACACAGCGCGGCACTGTGCCGTTCCGCTTTCACACTGCCCCCGAATCCTCCAGGCTGTTTCTTCTCTGGAAGTTTCCTTACAGGGACCCTACGGCGAAGCTGCTCCTCTCCGCGGAGCGAGACGGCACCGCTGCCGCCGCCCCCGCCCCGCCCCTCCCCGCGCCTCCCCGCCCCTCCCCGCCCCCGCCGGCGCAGGGTGGCCCCCCATTCGAGCCGCCCCTCCACAGGAGATAAAACTCCCTTCAGCGCCGCCGGAGCTCCACGGAGTAGTTTTCCAATAGGTTGCGCTGAGTGCGTGGAGCCCTCGCGTCCTTTGGCATGTTCTAGTGACGCAGATCTTCATTCCAAAGCGTTTTCGGACGCGTTAGCTTTTTAGCCGAACGTTCGTCTGAAGCTCCCGGAAACAACTTTGCCAGATTTTACTCTCCGCGGCGCGCAAACTTCGGGCGGAACGTGATTTGAGGGAATTTTACGAAAATTTGCGATCCGGTTTCCAAGTTTCTCTCCCCCCGACCTTGCCGGCGCGCTGTGTTAGGAGGAAGAGCGAGAACGTTTCCTGGTAAAAATGTAGCCTCTCTGCAAGCAACCTGTTACACGGCAGTAAAGTTGCCGTTTCTGTGCACTTGGTTGAGCAATTACATTCATCCTTTTGCGCTGGAGTTTACAAATTATTGCAATCTTCAGTGACCTCTGTAAAGTGGTCTTATATTATGGAACTACAACACGCACAAATCGCTGTTCTGCAACCCACTTGTGTTTCATTTCGCTTTTCATTATGTACTTACGCTTCACCTGTGAGAAATACGACCGTCTGAGGACGCGGGACTGAAGAATGGGCGTCTCTCTCTGGGCCTCTTGTTCTCATAAACTGCGAGGTACCAATTTAATGCATCTGTATTTTCCGTGGCATATTTCATATTAGGGGTTTGTGATTTCTCCGTCGCTCAACATGTTGGAATGTAAGACCTCACTGAAGGAAATAATAAATGATTTACGAATACAACGAAATTGTTTACAATTGTTTTCTTGACTCGTCTCTGCTTTACGTTATTCGCTTGTTTTTGGTAACGAATACCTGATACGATGCTTGCAATATTTTGTGCCACTCATAAAATGTGTGGAATGTGTCACCACTGAAATACAAGCGCCACCACAAATAATATTTTCACAGTCTTCAAAGTGTATGTGATGGAAAAGTTTGTTTTAACGACACGTCTCGAAATAGGAGTGTAAAGCATACGAAAGAGTTCAACATAGGTGGAAATAGTAGTTTGCGAATCTCCAGCACTGTACAAAATCTTGGTTGCATTTCGACTCCAGAGTAATGAATCAGTGTTGTAATTATACCTCAATGTAGATGAGAAAAAATTCGTATCTTCAATCAAAACATTCTCTCCTTGATTACGTGAGATGATGAATGAAACTACCTTTTTTCTGCAAACGAGATTTAGTATGTTAGTTGTTTTGCATAAATGAAAGGAAAGAATATACGAGCGAAAGGGAAACCTTAGCTTAATGAATAATGGACACTATACGAAAACATTAAATGTATAAAAATTCCAACACTATCTTTGTATACAAAATAGGGCTTCCTCTAAATACGGTTTAAAGTCGACGGCGTCAAGACATCTCCAGAATGTTTACGGGGTACATCCATTTATTGGTGTAAAGGTCACACCATTCTGTAGAAATCACCGCATCGATATGCTAGCCTAACCTAGCAAGTCAATTGTGAGATTGAAGAGGTTGAAAAACGTACGTTACTTGATAAAACAGGCCAGCAAATAATATTTTTCAATATCACAACTCCAAACCCTGAGCGACGAGAAATCGCACTGCACATGCGCACGCCACTCGACCCAAGGCTTCCTTGATGAAATTTCACACAGTGAAGTATCCTATTTTCGCCACCAGCAAAGCAGTTAAGAGGTTCACAACTAAAGCATTTACAAACAGTCTTAAAAACAAGAGAAAACGAAAGAAAGTTCTTTTAAATAATCAGCAAATTACCAATATTTACTTCTTGAAACTCTTGAGCAAAAGTAAACTCACCCCTAAATAGCGCACGCAACATACAGACGCAACACATGAACATGCAATACAGACACACACACACACACACACACACACATATATATATATATATATATATATATATATATATATATATATATATATATAGAGAGAGAGAGAGAGAGAGAGAGAGAGAGAGAGAGAGAGACAGATCGCATACATGCGCGCAACGCGCAAGCGCGCTCAACACGCGTTACGTACACGCGTTACATTTTCGGAACATGCATGCGCAACACACACACAGCACTCGACTCAAGGCTTCCTCGATAAAATCTCACCCAGCGAAGTGTCCCGTTAGCGAACGTGCATAGAGGAAGCGGAGGAATTCTCTTCGCAGAGCATTGTGGCCCGCGGGACTAAGACCCGGGATCCCTCTCAGCCGCGAAAGCGTCATATCGAAGGGCGGGACGGAGACTGAAACGCACCCTGCGACAAAAATACCGGCAGCGCGCGTAAGCGGATTGCCTCAAATGTCTTCTAAAATGCAACTACACGCGGAGACGCTCGGCGCACAAACACCGGCTTCGGCGTCCCACACCGCGCACGCCAAGCAGTGTGTACTGGCGCTTGAAGGAAGTGTAGCGGCGTCAACCCTTCTATTCTTCCCCTCGCACCATATTTATTTATTTATTTAGTCAAAAAACAGTAAACACTGTATATGACGTATGGGGAAGAAAATCATCTGCGCACAGTTTCTTGAGTTCCAGTTCCAGATATCTTTCAACTATGAATAGTTGAAAGATAAAAAAGTTTTAAAAACTTAATAATAATAATAATAATAATAATAATAATAATAATAATAATAATAATAATAATAATAATAATAATAAAATTTTTAAAAGCGTGAGATTACCAACATTTGAAAAACTAGACATTTTCGTCTCCAAGTTATATAAATTTATTTGGTGCCGTCCATAAATTACGTGAGGCGATTTTTCGACTCCCCCTTTCCCCTTGCTGAGATGTGAGATTTGCCTTGACTCCTCCCCCCTTCTAATCTCATGAGAGATTTTTCAAAATGCGTATTTTTAATATAAATACGTTAATTTGTGATTGATTGCATTGGCATTTATTTAAAAAGCATAATTTGCTTAATTGTATTTAAGACTAAATTTTATCAAAAGTTCGTTTTTTAATACCAAACACGGTATTTTTCTTTCTATAAAATTTCTGTAAAAATACGGGTAATGAAATTTATCTCATTAATGATAAAAAGTTTGGTAATTTTTGTTAGATTCTATTCTCAGTATACTCAGTACGCTACTTATTGTAGCATTCACATAGCCGTGATAAAAATTATTGGGCAAGATTTATCCATATTTTAGAATATAAACGTGCTTTACTTAACTTGTCTTAGTTTTCTCGCAATTTAGCAGTTTTAGCGAGAAAAAACGTGATATTTGCCGAGACCCCCGCTCTCCCCCACGTAAGATTAGATGAGATTCGCTTGACCCTCTCCCGACCCCTAAAGGCCTCACGTAATTTATGTATGGCCCCATTGCAACGGTAAACGAAATAGAGATTTGATTTTTCTGCATATCTTATGTTTTATGTCAATTACTATACCTTGAAGTCTTTTTGGACCCCATGCTTCACTGACACGTGGAAGTGATACACACGAATGTATACGGCAATATACTAAGTGAAAATATTTTTTTAATGTAAGGATACGTTTTTCAATAACATAATAAATATAATTTATTCATGCGCAGCCTCCATTGATGATACATAATGCTTCATAATTATTTATAGGAGTTTGTGAAAGTTATTTCTAGATAAATTAAATATTAACGGTATCAGACACATTTTTTAAAGTTCATGACGTTTCAAATAATGGGGAAAGAATATACTATACCTTAGGTCAACCGCCCCATGGAACGAAAACAAAATTATAACTGCCTAATAAAATTTGGAAAAAATGTGAAAATGGTGAGGTACCTGCTTCATAAGTGCACGAAGACATATTTTGAAAACTGAAATTATCCTGCAAAAATTCAAAAAAATGTTGACAAATTAATGATGGTGAGGTCTAAAAAAGGCGCCAAGTATGACAGTATTAAAGCCCCAGACTGCACGATTCTGCATGACAACTTTTGAGCATGCTCAATTTTGTTCATACAGAAAACGTAGACTTTCTAGCACCTCTAAAGGCAGAATCGTTCAAATTTGTTGACGGGGGAAATCGTCCAATCTTTTCAATTTTGTGATTAGATTAGGTGCGATACGTGAGATTTTGTATATTGGCGTGGCGGATACCGCTTTTCAGCTTTTCTGGTGCGTTTATTTCATTGCCACCTCTTGCGAATGTGAATTTACCGAAATTCATTTTCGCAGTCAAGACTTTCGGAGTATTTTTCTGCCGCTTAGGCCTTTGCAGCCAAAACAATGCTTGTAGCTCATTGTAACATTGCTTGCATCCACAATCACGCTCTTAGATGAAGCACATCCCTTCCTCCAATATGTTGTACAATCATATTTCACAATTTGGTTAACTGTGATTTAATCATATTTGCGTAGATGGGTAAGAAATGACAACATTTTGACTGTCTATGTAATTACAGGTTCGCACTTCAAGCGCTACGTTTGGTAAAGTTTTCTAGTAATGACTGAGATGTGTTAGCGTGGACAGGAATGCGAGAAAAATATTGCTGTTTTGGCACTCTAGTTTTATGATTAATCCATGTGTCGGTTAATTCGTTTTGTAATACTACCTTCTTATAAGAAAAAATAATATAGCTACATTTTCTTTAAATAGGAATACTCTTTTAACATCTTCATCTACGTCTTTATTTGTTCAGATGGTTTTGAACCGATGGCGAATCGCAAAAAACTCGTCTGTCAACTAACAGTCGCTGGCCGTTAAGAGTGGATTTTTGTTACACTGATTGCTGGGTAACTTTTAATTCCACCATGTATTTATTCTGAAACATCACCCATCCACAACATTTGATCTCTCATTATCATTCATTATTGCTGCTCGTCCAAAATCATGATTGTAGTAAATTAAGTGCGTAGCAGAATGTTTTTCAACATTCAATGTAGTACGTAAAATTAGTGTTTCTCATCAAGCTGCATTAACATATTTGGTCAAAACACGTAAGAAGGCTTCAAAATTCTTCTGTATCGTCTAGGAATAATTTCAAAAACATATTTATTAAAATATTTTCATATATCGCGTGATGAAACTTTGCATTTTATAGAGAAACTTGATTATTTCCTGCCTAAATTAGCAAAGTGTCCTAATGATGCGAAGATAGAGGTACATGCATCTAACGCATTTCAAATACATGCATGTTTAACTACATAAAATATAATCATATAACAAAAATTATATTCCATTTTGACCAAATGACACTGCGGAATCCAATATCCAGTTCGTTAAGGGTGTAAATGATGTTTTAATTTGACAGTAATTGTGAAACTACCCACACTGTTAAGAAAACTCACGTCCCTTTTCATAACATTGAATCTACAGAGCTCGTCAGCTAGCTGCTGAAGCCTGAGGATAGGTGCTCCGAAATTAATGTTCCAATTAGCGACGGATTTTTAAAGGTTGCAACCGTACTGAATATATAATTTTGTAAGAGATATTACTTTCCTTTAGGTTTAAAACTATCTTGGATACAACGGACTGCAAAATACTTCAGTATAGGTAGTCCATTTGGAGAGATGGGACAAGACTTACAAAATCTTTATTTTGACGAACTTAAAAACGAAAATGAACTTATTTTTCTGGTGTGGTCATCACCTGTATATCAGTCAGGTTTAAGCACTAGTTCGTTCTTTCGAATCATCCTGTGTACGCACGGTACTTCTCGCTTCTAGAAGAATATCAAACTTCAATCGTTTGGCAAGGTCTGGGCTTTACGCGAAAGCGAAGCTCCACACACCACATAAAGAGGCTCTTTCACCACGACCGCAAACGCACAGTGCTTTCCTCGATATCGGCATCATTTCCTCTGCCTCCGCTCACTAGAAGCCCCGAAAATTCGCTCGTTCATGGCCCGCCTTCAGAGCGCCTTCAGAATTACATAAAGTTATGGTTCCATCACAGGTCCCAAGAAATATTCACAGCATTTTAAAAGGTAAGAAATCGATGTGGCAATCGAAACGCTTTTCGGATTACTTTCGAGATTTTTCGATATTGTTAATTTAAATTTTCATAAAATAGATAATATTGTTAATCTATTTGAACATCTGAAATCTTTGAACAAATTTGTCCTACACTTGAAAAATGACAATTGAAAATATTCTAAAAAAATTAAAATTGTTAGCAATGATTATGGTAGTTCTTCATTAGAGACCATATTTAATAAACCTTGATATAAAGGTTTATTGAATGGTTACCTCACAAAGAGCTGACAAAAAAGGATGTTCAGAGATGAAGAAGTACTTAACGTTGTGAAGTAGAAGGAATAATCATAATATTCACTATAAGATGGGAAATTGGGAAAACAATACCAAATGGCAGCATTAATTTCATCTCTCAAGTCTTACTGAATATCAAAACTATATAAATGGTCTTGCTACATAATATGGTACGTCAAGCATTACTGACAATGGCAATAATGGAACTGTTTACAAATATAATAAATGTGAAAATATTAATAATTTCGACATTTGCGATTATTTTTAAAAAGTAACCACCTTCAAATCGCGCTACCGACAAAATTCGCCTTCATACAGCGCCGCAAATACGTCTGAAGCGACCGTCATGCTGTACAGCGCGTCGTGTCCACTTGCAGAATTTCTCTCCAGCGTTGAATTCTCCAAATAAGATAATTTCAATAGCTCGCGCACAGCACCGAGTATGACGTGCGGAATATTTTTCCAAAAGAGAAAAAGAGCTTTTCATATTAGCGTCGTCCGACATTTTTTTCTTTTATTTCTAATTACACGCCGCGTTTTCACAACCCCCACAGCGTGTCTACGCGGACGGCGGCGGACCTCTCTCGTGTGCCGGAACTCGTACGCCAGATAGGAGAGCGGGCGCGCGGGCAGGCGACGCGTATTCTGCCCTGACACGCAGGGCTACCGCTCTGGCTCGGACACGATGCCGACTGCCACTCCGCTCCGCCCCGCTCCGCCCCGCTCCGCCCCGCTCCGCCCCGCTCCGCCCCGCTCCGCCCCGCTCCGCCCCGCTCCGCCCCGCTCCGCCCCGCTCCGCTCCGCCCCGCTCCGCCCCGCTCCGCCCCGCTCCGCCCCGCTCCGCCCCGCTCCGCCCCGCTCCGCCCCACTCCGCCCCGCTCCGCCCCGCTCCGGCCCGCTCCGCCCCGCTCCGCCCGCTCCGCCCCGCTCCGCCCCGCTCCGCCCCGCCCGCTCCGCCCCGCTCCGCCCCGCTCCGCCGCTCCGCCCCGCTCCGCCCCGCTCCGCCCCGCTCCGCCCCGCTCCGCCCCGCTCCGCCCCCGCTCCGCCCCGCTCCGCCCCGCGCTCCGCCCGCTCCGCCCCGCTCCGCCCCGCTCCGCCCCGCTCCGCCCGCTCCGCCCCGCTCCGCCGCGCTCCGCCCCGCTCCGCCCCGCTCCGCCCCGCTCCGCCCCGCTCCGCCCCGCTCCGCCCACCTCCGCCCCGCTCCGCCCCGCTCCGCCCCGCTCGCACGCTCCGCCCCGCTCCGCCCCGCTCCGCCCCGCTCCGCCCCGCCGCCCCGCTCCGCCCCGCTCCCGCTCCGCCCCGCCGCCCCGCTCCGCCCCGCTCCGCCCCGCCCCGCTCCGCCCCGCCCGCCCCGCTCCGCCCCGCTCCGCCACGCCCCGCTCCGCCCCGATCCGCTCCGCCCCGCTCCGCCCCGCTCCGCCCCGCTCCGCCCCGCTCCGCCCCGCTCCGCCCCGCTCCGCCCCGCTCCGCCCCGCTCCGCCCCGCTCACCGTTTGCGTTCGCCGCTCCTTCCGACCTCCTGGAATCCCAGCCACGCCACGCCACACAGCTGCCTGTGAACTGCTCATCGTACAGATAACCATAATGCGGTGTTTGTCATTTTATTATTTTTAGTGCTATTATTTATTTATTAATCGATTATTCCCCTTTAGGAAAATAATCGATTCATAAATAAATATGATTAGATTTGATTTTTGGATGTTTTCCCTTGTCTTCTTCCAGAAACTCATCCTTTCAGAATGTTCTCTTCCTTTCGTCTGACCACTTCTTACCAGGCTGTTGCATTGTTCTTCCCTCGAACTTCATATTCATGATTTTACTCCGGCACTCGTTGCGATCTTCGAAATTTTCTATGTTGATCTGTTGCATGTCCCTCTGGACCTCCTTTAGCCACTCCGTGCTGCCTTTACTCTTTGTTATGATGTCCAGTAGTTTCTTTGCTGTTCTTGTGTTCTCCATCCTGTAGATGTGTGTGTAGAATTTAGCTCGGCCTGATTTCTTTCCTGATTACTTCGGTCACGGTGTGGGTCTTTTGATAAAGTTAAGTCTGAAGTCTCTTCATCCAAATGCCGTTTTTGTTGATTGCTCCGTAAATCTTCCTAAGAATTTTTCGTTCGAAGAATTTTTATTGCTATTATTATTATTATTATTATTATTATTATTATTATTATTATTATTATTATTGATATTATTATTATTCTCTAATTCACGACTAATGATGTTATGGGTCGGTTAATTATAAAGTCTACTTCGGCTTGAAACCAGCTGCCTAAGGAGCAGATCTAGGGACTATCGGCACTATACTTAGCGCACAATGTGGGCTGTTCCAAACAAAGCAATGTTTTGCACTTCTCAGTCTATTGAATGACCTGGGAGTTTAGCAAAGTTCTTACACAAATTTTGCGGAACAAATTCCAGAGGTCCGATCATTATCGGGACGACCTGTGTTTTTAAGAACCACATTCGTCTGATCTCAATTTCCAAACTCTTGTACTTAGGACGTTTTATTATTATTATTATTATTATTATTATTATTATTATTATTATTATTATTATTATTATTATTATTATTATTATTATTATTATTATTATTATTATTACTATTATTCAACGTCAGTATTGTACACTAGTATTATACAACCAATCAAAGTAAATACGAAAGAGTTGAAGCATATTACATCTATATCTAAGGGGGTGTATTAGTAATGTCTTTGTTCATGTGCACAGAATTCACTTCTCCCCATAGCACGTGATACGCAGTTTCAACTGTTTTTTGACGTAAAATAAATGAATAAATAAATAAGTTAATAAATATGTGAGATGATTCACGTTGTAACACTTTATTCCTGTTTCCACTTTAGATAAGTTTCTACGCCAATGCTTGCTATTTTTATATTTTTTCTTTGTATTTTTCACTAGATTGACGATGAAATCGATACCGTAATGTCACGCAAAGCAATCAAACACACGAGCATTTCGATTCAATATTGATGTCGCCGCGAAAAAGAATATACTCCCGAATTCAAAGCATTAAGTTTCTTTCCCTATCGTAATGTATTCTAAAATTATTACTCCCATCCGCCTTTCAATTTCTTGAATTTTGTCACATTAAATCGTCTACATTTCCCTATATCAGCAGTGTCATTTATTATATGAAGTACATTTTTGTGGTTATATATTTATATTGGATAGATAAAGGATCAAAATCTTAATGCTTCCCAAAAATAATGCAACATTTGTAACACTTCCATTACACTGCCATTCGTGAATTTTCACAAAACTAGACACGAAAAGAGCCGAGGTTTGCCATGCAGCAGATACGTTACAGCTGAAGTTTGTTAGAAATTGATGCAAGAAGCGTGTAACTGCATTGTTTTATTTATTTATTTAGTCAAAAACAGTCGAAAACTGTATGTGACGTATGGGGGAGAAAATCATCTGCGCACGCTTTCTTGAGTTTCAGAATCCCTTCCCAATAATTTAACTATTTATAGTTGAATAATAATAATAATAATAATAATAATAATAATAATAATAATAATAATAATAATAATAATAACAAATTTAAAAAAGCGAGAGACTAACATTTCAAAAACTAGATATTTTCGTTGCGGAATTACAGAAAACTTATTTTTAACGGTAAAGGAACGAACAGATTTGATTTTTCTGTATTGTTAACAAAATAGAAACTCACCCTAAAATCTACTACCACTACAAGCAAAAGGAAAGTTCAACAAAACGTGCGCATAGTGAAGCTACATTTACGTCCAGAAGCAAATCAAGGAGCCATCTCAGCATTTCCTCAATGGATCAGGGAAACTGGACAAAAACCCGATCGAGATGGGGGTCATTGACCCGGAAGTACATTATTTGTTACAGGCATATTGAGTCTTTTTTTAAATTATACAATGCAAATATAAACTAATTCATTATAATATATCTTGGTTTTGTTAAAGTAAACATTATTTTTCGTTTTGACGATCAGTATAGTCTCTAATTGTATAGAAACAGTTTTGCAGCAGAAAATATTTTACTTTTAACTTAAATTTGTGTACCAATTTTAATTGTTTAATTTCATCTGGCAAAGCGTTGTAAAGTAACGTGCATATATTGTATGTGGATTTCTTGTAGTGAGCTGTTGATACCGACACTTGATGAACATAATTTCTACGTCGAGTGTTGTAACTATAAATATCAGTATTAAATGAAAATAAGTTCCCACCATTCAGTAAGTATTGGATATCATTAGATATCATTAGATATCATTGGATATCATTAGAAATATCAAAGACATTATTTACGATGTGACAAAGTAATACAGGGTTCGAAAAGGGAATATTTATCTTTAAATTGGTCTAGACAAGTGCATCGTGGATATTAACGGGATAATAGTTATTTTAATTGCTGTGTTGAACATAATCGAGAGTAGCTAATTTATTTATTTTCTGTAAAATATTAGTTCTTTGGTTGAAGGTTCGTGTAGTTTTGTATTTATCTCACTGTGTATTTCTATAATAGCAGGAGGTACATGTTCGTCTTATAAGATTACTTGTTTACCTCGTATGTCCGCACCCATGTGTGTGTTTGTGTGTTTAAGAGTTGTAGGTAATTAACAAGGATACTACTTTACCACATTTTCCCCTCCCACTCCTGCTCTGAAGAGAGGAGAAGCATGTA
Organism: Teleogryllus occipitalis; assembly: GCA_011170035.1. NCBI lineage: Eukaryota > Metazoa > Arthropoda > Insecta > Orthoptera > Gryllidae > Teleogryllus > Teleogryllus occipitalis. The sequence continues at coordinate 116,920 of BLKR01003673.1, read as the reverse complement.
TCCAATTATAACTTCAATATTCTCTATAAATCAAACAAGATTAAAGTTTTAGCTTTGATCGTATTTTCCTCTGATTTCCATCATTTTAATACATTTTCTTTGATTGAGAGTGTTCGAAGAATTTTACCTGTTTTAAACGTCTGTCCATGGATTAAATATAACGGATAAAATATATTTTATAGCGCAGCGCTTTAATCAGTAGGAAAAAAAGATCAACAGACACATGGGCGGGCAGATTTACAAACTTCATCCCAAGCATTACAAAGCGAAAGCTAGTAAGCCTCAGTGCTTCACAAAGCAGGCCCTGTGCCCTGTCTCTGAGCATCACACAGATCTCGGAGGGCAGTCGCTTCATTTAGCAAATGGAAGTGATTACTGCGCTGTTGCAAATAATGGATTGTTTACAACACTAAATAGCGTCTAAATTGCCAGCTGAATCGATTGAAACGCTAAATCTGCAATTGTTCCATCAGATTCCTGTGGCATGCGAAATTCAGTACATTTGGTGTATTCGTATCCATTAAGTTGCCGTTTCCACTCTCTGCACACCCCCGTCACAGGCAGTGAAACTAAAAACCGACTCTGCATTAGATGAGGGAATTGTATACGTCATTTACGACGCTTCGACTGCTGCTAAACGGGAGAAGCTACGCGAGGGTTTCGAATAAACAAGGAATCTGAATCGCACTCTACTGCTCTAAAAGGAAAAGAAGAGAAAGAAAGTACAGGTTCTAGAGAAAGGAAAAGGAATTTATAAGACTGTCGCATACGTGCTTGTGAGCTACAGAGACGTTTGCACTCCAGTCAGTCATCAATGAATCAAAGTGCCGGAAATGATCATCTTTATTGGCTCAGAGACCAGAAGAGATATTCGTTAAGTTTTATAACATAAAAAAATTATATATTAATGGCAATCAAAAAACTTGTTTCTAAAACTAGGTAAAAGTTAACAACACAACGGTCTCGTCTCAACCCTTACCGAAATCTCAGTGATGGAAAGTACATACTGCTTCACGACGTCATCAGAGGTGAATCGTTAGCCCTTCAGATCCAAAATTGACCAAAAAAGGCGTCCTTGCAAGGAGGGAGGTTTGGACTATATGGAGGGTGACCGACAACTTCCCACTTGAATTTCTGCAAGATTGCTGTGTTTGTGTGGGCCGTGTGAGATCTCGCATTGTTGTGGAGCAGTATGACTCCCCGGGCCTCAGAAATCCAACACAAACACGGCACTCTTGCAGAACATCAAGTGGGAGGTTCTCGATCACCCTCCATACAGTTCAGAAATCTCTCCCTGCGATTATATCAGCGAGATATTCCTCTCCCTTCCATATTTGGTTCCCTTAAAAAAGGCTCTGAGGGACAAACGATTCGCCTCGGGCAATGGCGTCAAGGAGTACGTGCGGAACTCATTCACAATGCACCCACGGGAATTTTAGGAGATACAAGACAGCTATCCACCGCCTTGTGTCGCAGTACAAGTACCTCAACAGCCAGGGCTATTACTTCTGAAAAATAGGTACCGGTTTTGGTTCCTAGGCCTGCGGCTCGTTTCTTTTTGAATGCTCCTTATACTTAGCGAGTGATTGTTACATCTCCTTGAAGTACAAGATAGGAAGTATCATATTTAACAAACCTCACAAGTATCTTTCTAAATTTCCGAGTAAAATGTTGTTTCCCCCTTGAAATATTAGTATTTTGCGGGAGCGTGTCCGAGACAATTATCCTTTGCTGTATTAGTGTTCGTGGATGTTCTTAGACCCTTCATTAGGAATGCTCGATCAATGAAATTATTTCCATTAACACGTAATCAATTTATTAAATCGTTAGTACTTATACATGCTAATAATGTTATAGACCCCAATCATACGTATTTCTTCGGAAATAGCCGATTATGTGAGTAAAGTTGATTAGAAGTAAATAAATTTTTGAGCTACTTACTTGTATATTTATTTATAAAATGAAAGCGTTCAGTAATCCCGCCTCTTACTCTAATGAAATTTTTTTTTTTTAATATTTCCATACGCTCCCTTTTAGCTCAGGCATTAGCTGGCAAGCTTTCCACACAACAATTCAAACAGTTGAAAACTTGAAAGAATTCGTGTCTCCTTTAAAATATAATTAAAATATTGTGTTACCATTACATTTAGAATCAAGTCATGTTTATTTCAATCCACATTACCGACATGAAATAAGTTTTGTTTACAATAAATATATTTAGATTATAATGGATTATTTGTATGAAATAATAGATTGTTTCCCGAATCGCAATTCATTGCGCCATCCCTACTCCTTATCTCCCATATTCGCAGCGTGATGGCAACCAACTTCCCGCCCCTGACCCTGCAGACCTTGTCCGCCGGAAGAAAAATCTCATCAGGCAACCTTATCAAGTGCGCCGGGACCGAGGAACGAAGCCACGTCCTCGCTCGCCGCGGGGACTGGGTGCGCGAAGACGTTTCCACAATCGGTGAGTAATAACGCGCCACCGGCCGAGCGAACGAGTTCGGGTGGGGCGGAGGGGGGCGGGGCGGGGCGGGGCGGGGTGGAGCGGGTGGCAACTGCCGGGCTGGCCGGGCCGCGACGGAGGGGTGATGGGGAGGGGGAAGAATGGAGTCGGGGAGGGGAAGGGGACGAGGGCGGCAGCGGCTGCTGCGGGCGCCAGCGGAAAGAGGGATCGCGGGTCGTGACCTCTTGGGACGACGAAAATTACGCTAAAAATCAACCGCGGCGCCGAGGTGATATTTCTGGAGCCGCGTTGTGCGCGCGGCGATTCCGCTCCGCTGGTCATCGGTCGCCGCGATAACGCGGAGATTGCTCTTAGACACTCGCCGCCTTGGGAAGGCACCTGAATTCGGGGGTGTTGTGAACGTACGTCATTACGTTTCGTTGCCTCTCGTTCTGCCGTCCGCGGAGCTGTGTAGTTTTTCATGAACTCGCCGTACCATTTTATATTCTTCGCTCTCGTCGTATTCAACGTTATACTATGTAGCTTCCGCCCGAAAATAATACCGGGAGCGGTAGCTCATCAACTGATGCCACTGCAGCGCCTCTGACCGGGAGGTCCTAGGTTCGAGTCCTGCCGGCGGCAGGATTTTCGATATTAGCTTTTCAGCTAGGTCGAATTCAGTCGCTGCCTGGAGGAGAATTCTAGCGGCCGGCTGCTCTGATCGGTAGTTTTCCGTGGTTTCTCCGATCAACACCAGGCGAATGCCGGCACAGTACCCTTCCAAACGGGCCACGGACCGCGCGCGATCTTTCCTTCCTCTTCCTTGTCCTCTCCTCTCCCATTACACACACTTACATTTACATGCACTACACTACCACATATTCCGGGAGACCGGCCGGGAGCTTAGAGCTTGTCCCGGCTGGGGCAGTGCCCTGCTGGTGGGAGAGTCATGGTTAGGGGGAAACCCCACTAGCCGACGGTAGGTCGGTGCCGGATCTCGCCAACCGGCGGGGGAAGATCACTGCCATCTCCCGAGAAAAACATGCACTATACTAACGGGACTAATGACCAAAGCAGTTGACGCGCCCGGAAACACGAAAAAAACAAACCGAAAATAATATTTTCCTAATCCCATTTTATTATTATTATTGTTATTATTATTATTATTATTATTGTTATTATTATTATATGCGTATCGGTGATTTATGACCACGCCACACTTTTATCTTCCGAGGCCGAGTCATTTATCAGAGAGATTGTGTGTCATTATTGGCATCAGCTTTTCTGCTGTATTCTTTGGTAAGACAAGGTTGTTACGCCTTGAGTTGTGAGGTGATATTATGATGATGAAGGGTGAGGGTAGAATCATAAATATGACCGTGCCTACGTAGGACTCGAACCTGTAGCCTCCTCGACGCAGATGTGGACTGCCGCAACCGTCTGCGCCGCATAGTTTACGCTATAAATGTGATAAGTCATGAGGTTGTAAACATTTTTAATGGAGTGTATCGTAGCACTCAAAGAATAGAAATAAAGCTTTATGGCAATACTCGGAGACTACAAAAATATTTTTTTTTAAATTAGTGAGTTGAAAGTCTATGGGGACTGATGAATAGAGACAAAGATAAATGAATAATAATGAAAAGAGATAGTCCGATGAAATCAACCACTATGGTTCCGATATAGGCTGGAAGTGAAAAGAACAAAACGAAAGGTTAGAGGAGAATTGTAATAAAACGCAATTTAGTAACAGCAGGCAAGTGATTAAGAGTAAACTTGGAATATATGTGTGTTTAACCGAATGGTATATCGGTGGAACGGCATATCGTAACAAGACACAATTCATTTTGCATTACGACGCGATAAGGTACGGAAGGAAGTGCGGTTGTATCCGGCGAGATAATGGTAGTGTGGGAAAACAAAAAGAAAGGTCAAGTTCAGACTATTGTGGTATAGACACATATGGTATGATGCACGGTAATATAGAACTGAGAGGGCGATAACACCACTTCCACTAACACATGGTGTAACCATAATCAATAGAGAGTTTTTGGAAGACGGGAAATCCATTGTTGTAGTACGTAAACATTATCGTCAGTAGGAATTAACGGAAAATCAGAAAAATTATTTTTGCATGTCGTACATACGTTAAAATTAGGAACTGAATACCTCTAGCAGGATCTAAAAGCTTTCATTGGACATCTGTGTATCTCTGAGTTCATTGTTGCTTTTATAAGCATTACAGGATAGTAAAACGTATGATTGACCCCTATATGAAATCAAAGAAGCCTGAAGATAATATACTCCAAATCCTTAACAATTACGTTAGTTTATTTCTGACATATTTGAATTAACTTAAAAAAATTATCCATTAAGTTCCTGTCTTATTATATTGGTAAAATGGATATTGTATTTTTCATTACTTTCATGCTTATTGTGTGTTAGTGTTGAATTCGTGTTTAGAGGTGGCGGCGAAACTACGTATAAGTGTAAGTTACGAACACATTTGTCGTAGACGACAAACAGGGAGAATGTCGGACCCGTCAATCGAAATCCCGTCATTTGATGCCGCGCATGCGCAGTTCAGTTCTTAGAATTGTCGTGTTACGTCTTTCAAATCAACGACTTGCAAAACCTCTCTGATGATTTGTTGATTCTTGATAACGAAAAATTGATTGACGGCAAAACGTCTCTCTGTCCGTCTGTGGTCCACGCTAGCGTCTAAACCGTTCAGCCGATTTTCTTCGAAATTGATATTCCCCAAACTATCTGAATGAATTTGTGTCTTAGAGAATTTCAAACGGATATTTTGATTTTTGAGGGTACTTTACATGAAGCCTCAAACACATTTTCTTTATTTTCTCAAAAACGGCACAAAATTTTTTGATCAAACTTTGTCTTCGGAAAGCGTAAACAATGCTTAAGAAAATGGTGGTGTCATGTCTGTTGAAATCAGTGTTTTTGAAAATTGAAAAAAAATGCAATTTTTGGGGGAGTCTTCGTATAACTAGAATATTGAAGATGAAGATTTGTCCTTAATGAAATCTGTTCCTTAAAGACGGATCTTTAAATAAGTTCATGTTCAATTTTTCGAAATTATGAGAAGTTTCCGTGTAATTTTGCTCGAAAATTAGGTAATCTTTTTTCTCAAAAACCTCTCAAAATTTTTTCTTTAAATTGTCTCCTGATATGTAATAAGAGACGATAAAAAACATGGTACTCTCGTTTTCAGCTACTGTTTATTTTTTTCGAAAATGGCAAAACGTGAACATTTGAAAACTACAAAATTGAAGACAGCAATTTTTGCTTTAAACCAAGTCTGTTGTAAAAAATCAGCTCTAAAAAAGGCCATGTTCTTTTTTTAAAACTTTTATTTCGCTTAATTGGTGTCTAAAATTTATGGAATTAGTAAAAACAAATCTCAGAACCCGAACGGAATTTTTTTATTCCAGGTTTCTCCTCGTATGTAACAACGTATGGTAAATAAATAAATAAACTATTGGTGCTTTAAATTGCACAAACTTTCTCGCACTAGTTAGTTTTCTAATTCCTTTAGTTTGGAGTAGCTTTTCAGTAGATTAGCAGGTCTTATTCTGTTCCCGGCTGCCATCTTTTGGCGCTAAATAGATTTTTTTCACATTTTCCTTCACATGTAGCTTCCTAATGCTAGAACTGATGCAATTATCTCTTGACTAATATAGAAGTGTGCAGTCCATATCCGACCCGTATGACCGAGCTGCTTATAGTGTGTACGGCTTGAGCGCTTCGGGTTCGAATCCTGATGTCGGAGCAGTACCCTACCAAACGGGCCACGGACCGCGCTCAACTTTTCTTCCCATTCCTTGTCCTATCCTCCCCTTTACTTACACACACTTACATACACCACTCTACCACACTTGTCGGGAGACCGGTCGGGAGCTTAGAGCTTCCCCAGCTGGAACGGTACTCCTCTGATGGGAGGGAACGCGGTTGAGGAAAACTCCACTAGCCGACGGTTGGTCAGTGCCTGATTTAGCCCTCCAGGAGGAAGATCACCGCTATCTCCCGAGCGAAAACATGTACGACACTTACAGGACTAATGACCTCAGCCGTTCACACTCCCGGAATAACTGTCAATCAATCAATCCACCTAACAGATTTCAGTCCGTCTGTTGACAACTGTAGCGTCTAAACCATTCAGCCACTTTCCCCAAAATGGATATTCCCTGATCGATCTAAACGGACTGGAGGCTTTGGAAGATTCTAATGGACATTTTTAATTTTTGACGGTTTTTTATATGAATCAGGTATTTACTTCTACCTCTGCCTAAGTTCAACCCATACGGCGGCTGTGTGACAGCCGGTATGAGTGCCGGCAGGTTAACTCCGAGGATCTGATTTCGGTTTTTGGAGAGGAAAAAAATTTGCTTGTTGAAAACACAGTGGTACAATATTGCGGACCACTGAGAAAAAATACGAAAAAGTACGCTTTGGTAGCACCAATAGTTTTATATTTGAAAGATTTTCACTTGAGATTTCAATTTTTTGTGAAGTTCGTCCAAGATGCTCAGAAATCTTACTAATTTTGGTTATAAATAAAAACAAGGTCTAATGTCAAACATATGCACTAAATATTAATCTTCCACGTTTTTTACATCCCATTGAAGAAGTTTGAAAAAATTTTGAAATAATCAGGCCATGCTTTGTTCAGCTGATTTCACGTTGAATTACCCATATTGATCGGTATTTCAACTCAGGTATCTGAGGAAAGACAGCGACTGGACTGGCTGTAACGCTCTGGACGAAGGCAGCGGCGAAAAGAGGTAAACTGCACTAGAGACGCACAGAGTGGAGCGGGGAAACGCGGGGGAGGAGCGGGGGCGGAGTAGGGGCGGAGTGGGGGCGGGGCCGATGCTCCAAGCCGCGGGACGCGCCTCGCCCCAGCGCTCCAGGGAAAACCTCAGCGGGCGATTTGTCTGGAGTGCCCCGCGCCCTCTCTCCGCTTCCGGAATCTCGCCCCGCCCCGCCCCGCCCCGGTCCCTCGCGCGGCGGAGGCCTCCTCGCTATTGCTTACCGATTTCGCCGGTTTCTATTCCGCTGCAAACCGCTGCTCCGCGGCAATCGCGTATGTATGATGTAGCAGCGCCGCTCCTCACAGCGGCGGCTGCTCCTCCTCCTCCTCCTTTCTCCCGTGTGCTTGCCCGCTCTTTCCCTGCCCCGCCCACCCCCCGGGCCGCAAGCGGCTGGAAACCGCAGAGCGGGAAGAGGGAGAAAGCACGAGAGAGCGGCGAGTCGAGAGCGTGAGCGTGCGTGAGGACGTAATTTTTTAGCGGCGTCGGCGCGCGGGCGGACCTTGTGGGACGCCAGAAGAGAGGCAGAGGACGCGCAATGGAGCTGTGTAGACGGTAGGGGCGTGGGAGTGGGCGGGGAGGTGAGTGATTCTGAGCACCGTCTGGAGGGGGGAGGGAGGGGAAAGAGTTCCGGACGCCATCGACCCCTCGATTCACTTTGGCGCCATCAGCCGCCGCGCCGGCTCTCTTAACCGGCGCATGATTCAACGTCCTGCCCGTTCCAGCTCCCCCAGTCTCAAGTTACCGCCCCGGCATGATAATACATTCTGATCGCGCGACCACTTCTGTTGTTGAAGAGCTCCACCGATCGACCATAAGCAAACTCAATCAATAACATTTTTAATGTCGACATGGCACAACTTACTTGCTCACTCATTAGACTACGTACTGAACTCTTCTCACCTGTCTAGTACCTGTTCTAGACCTTCCAATTTAACAAACATCCATGAGACACTTCGCTGCAAGTTATTCTCAGTCAATCGGTCCCGACGATATCATTTCACGTATCTATCCGCCTTCCTAATGTCTTCTTTGCTCGTCTGTTCACCGCTCCCTCACTCTGTTCTGCCCACGTCATCTGTCTTCACCCCACTCTTCACATTTTTCTGCTGTGTCTCTCCTCTTTTCATCGTCTCTATTTCTTCTTCTTTTCCTTTTTCTCCTCCCTGCATTCTCATTTCTTCAAATATCTCTCTCATCTCTCCTTGTCCTCTACATCTCCTCTTTCTCGCCTTCCTTTTTACATCTCACCTCTCTTCTTTTCCCTTTCTTCCTCTCTATCGCTCCAACCATCTCTATTATCTCCTCCCTCTCTTTTCCTTCAAACACGCACTCTTTCCCTTCTCTCACTTCTCATCTTGCGCTTTTTAAAATTTTATTATTATTATTATTATTATTATTATTATTATTATTATTATTATTATTATTATTATTATTATTATTATTATTATTACTATTATTATTATTATTACTATGTTAACTTTTTCATCTTGTAACTATTAATAGTTAAATAGTTGGGAAGGGATTCTGAAACTCAACAAAACGTGGGCAGATGATATTCTCCCCCATACGTCGCATATAGTTTTTTACTGTTTATTGACTAAATAAATATCTAAATATCCCTCTTCCTTGCATCCCTCCATATTTTCCTCTTCTCTCGTACCCCTTTACCAGCTCTTCTCTTCCCGTTCACCTGGCCGTTCTCGCTGTCGGCGCCCGCCCGCGCCCGCCTACCTGCACGTCCGCCCGCTCTGCACTCGATCGCCGCCGCCAGCCACTCTTACATAAACGGGCTCCCCTAAGACGCGCCACTTCCTCCTCCTCCCCTACCCCCCCGCCCCGCCCCCCGCACCGCAGCACCGCCGTCGATTCCCTCGCCCGCCTCTCGTAAGCTCTCGTAAGTCGGCTGGCGAACGAATGGAACCGGGTCGTTTCTCCCGTTCATCGGTTCCCAGGCCGTTTTTTTACGAGTGCCCTTTCGTTCAATCTCGTTTCTTTGTTCTCCGGCAATTTTCACCTTCGATTTTATTTTTAGTTCGACGTTTCCGAAAATCGAAGTCGCTCGCAAAAATTACGTTTCCGTTTCAAGGAAAAAGCTCAATACATCACCCTAACTAAATCGCGAGCCGCGGATTGGAGGAACGATGATATCTGAAGGGAAGAAACACTGGCGTGTGAAAGAAGGTGGAACGGCCATGTGTGGTTCTTAACTGACAGGGCACTGGTCAGCTCGTTCTGAGAAATGGTTTTCGACACTTTCGAAGTCAGAATGCCGCATTGCAGTTTTCGACGGTTTCGGAATAGCCTTACCGCGGGAACCAGGGGAGACGAAATGAATTGCTTCTGCGCGTGAACGGGGACTTCATTTTTGTTGGAAAGTCCGCAAACGGTCCTCAGTCCTCAACGACCCGATGCGGTATTCTCTTCTCCATTCTTCCTGAAGGCAGTCCGGGATCGCTTGCACAGCACGGGTGTTTACTGAGGACGATCAAAAAAGAAGAGCAAGAGAGCTTACGGCCACCGTTCTCTGTTATGATGAATGACAAGAAGGTTTTTGTCAAAAACCGTTTTGTTCTCTGAGCTTATTCATGGAGCGATTTAGCTCGCCTCTAAACGGAAAAGAGCGTAGAAGATACGGAACGAACTATTGTCAGCAACCGTCAACTTTCGTTTTTCCGATGACGAAGAAATTTTTAAGTGTCACATTCGTCTTGGGAGTTAAGATTTGTGTGTTCGTTTTCATACTTTTAGTTTCCCGCCTTCTAAAACACAAGGGATTTTATCTTTCTGAAAGTAGAACAAGCACAGGAAAAGAAAACGTTCTTTCTCTGAAGAATAGAACGGCGATCTCTCAGAATTACATTTCTATTCTTCCTCATCCAAAGAGAAAATCCCCGGAACAGAAAAGAATGTTCAAACATTCCTTGCCGTCTTCAGAAGTTGAAAAGTGTTTTTCAATACCTCGTAAGTTCGGCTAACGAGTTGAAGAGAGAAGATTCCGGTGATTTGTTAGAACTGGATATGCCATAACATTTTCTCGTCCATTTACGTAAGAACATTGTAACGAAATCCTACTTGCCAATTTCTCGAAATGATATACGGCTTATTCTAGCGAATCCAGCAAGGGACATAAGTGGTTAGTTTGATGTGCAATAAGGAGAATATTCCACATTCTGAACCCGAAGAATTGACTTTAATTATGAAATAACGTTACATTTGTTGCTAACAGACTAACACAATGCATCTCGTCCCCTATTCTCTTTCCACTTTCTCTACTTTCTACCGCTTAAACATCGTACCGATCATTAGTATCAGATAATATATTATAATTAATAGTAAAGTATATTGAGTCAGGCAAAGTTAATACGTGGATGTGTAATGCAGTTCACGTAATCATACGAAATCCGAAATCCTGACAATATAAGATTTCACAATATAATACCGTCGAGTAAATACCATTGTTCTCTAAAAATTAGGATTTGGAAATGCTGTTAATTAAGGAACCGTTAGATAAGCTACACGAAAGAACTGTTCATAAGGTTGTCGAATGAAAATGTCACGACAGCAGGAAGAAGATCGACTATGAAACAATGGAAAAGGTCAGTACTTCAAGAGTATAGATCGAGCTTCCGTACCGAAAGACGAGGCCAAGAGCCCGATGGAAACAGGCAATTGTCTCATTATGCTCCTCCATTGAGACCGTTCTCAAGCAGACACTCGAGACTAATTGGCCAAATCCCAGCTGATTCGCGATTATCACAGAAGAAAATTAATGGAAACATTTTTTAGTAATCCAGCCTCTTTCTTCATTAATCTACTTGAAATACTGGATTTGGTTCCAGGTTTTTCTTTGTTTCTTTAACAGAGTTTCATAATAAATATACCGTTTTTGAAATATTATACAATCTGTAATTCAAATAATGTCAGTATTATTTGGTTTACTTTCAATTATTTTGTGAGTTTTTCTTGCATATAATATATGAGATTTGGGGAATAATATTAATTTTTTTACAAGACTTGTGATTTGTTTTGAAAGACCAAAAGTTCGTGTATACTCTTATTTCACTTTAATGTTTACGAACTCTTTCGACAACACCTTTAAAACTATAGGTCGCCACCTGGGGTAGAATGAAGGGGTGGAGTGTCAAGGATGTCGAGAGGAATGGGATAGGGATGTGGGCAATAGGAGCAGTACACAGAATTGGAACAATATTTACTCTGTACATTGCAATATAGGTCGATCCGTAATCGTATGGTAATCATGTATTCAAATTTCTGATTTATACACTTATAATAGTTTAATGTTACCACGGCTTAATTTTATCTTATAGGATGAATGTACAGATGCCTCAAGAAGTTCGTCGAATAGTAGAGTGGGATGTGAATTGGCGTAACTAAAGATGGGTTACAACATGACAGAAGAGAATTCCTTGGTAGCTGCCTACAAATACATAATGCATGGGTTTCGTATTGTGATCAGCATTGCCACGATTTCTTAAAATAAAAAATTCGTCACAATAGTAAGATTGTCACCTCGAAATGAATAATTTAAGGGATTTCCCAAGTACAGCTAGAAAGGTTTTGAGCGTAATGTAAGTTGCGATGAGAATGTGTAGGGGGTAAATTTGTAAGAGGAAGTGGAGGGTACTGACAATATCCATGGTCACCCAAATATGTAGGCAATTCCACGACATTGGTTTATACAACATTGGAATGGGGCTAGGAAAATGTTTTGTTCGGGAATAAAGAAAACATTATCTGCCAGTAATCGACGCCATATAGTATCAACGATTATTGCAGTATTGGGAGTTAACCTCCATGCAAAGGAATGAACTGGACAGGAAGGACGTGGAGAAAGATGTGAACTGGGTTGTGAGCTAGGGGTCGTATAGGGGTGTGGGACGGTGAGGGGTTAGGGGGGGGCGAACAGGGTCCACATCGATTCGGCGCCGACGCCGCTGCTGACCGGCCGCCACTGCCAGAGGCGCAAAGGGCAGGAGGAGCGGGAGGGGTGGCGCGCAGCAGGATGGGTAGGGGCGGGAAAGGGAGGGCCAGGACGGCGAGGTGCAGGACGGGGAGAGGCAGGACGGAGAGTTTCAGGACGGGAGATGCGGGACGGAAAGGGATAGGGCGGAGAATTTCAGAACGGGGAGTTTCAGAACAGAGAGTTTCAGGACGGGGAGTTTCAGGACGGGGAGTTTCAGAACGGGGAGTTTCAGACCGGGGAATTTCAGGACGGGGAGTTTCAGAACGGGGAGTTTCAGGACGTTGAGTTTCAGGACGGGGAGTTTCAGACCGGGGAATTTCAGGACGGGGAGTTTCAGAACGGGGAGTTTCAGGACGGGGAGTTTCAGGACGGAGAGTTTCAGGACGGGGAGTTTCAAAACGAGGAGTTTCAGGACGGGGAGCTTCAGGACGGAGAGTTGCAGGACGGGGAGTTGCAGAACGGGGAGGGGCAGGACGGAGAGTTGCAGAACGGAAAGGTGCAGGACAGGGAGGTGAAGGACGGGGGGAAGGTCGAGGAGGGACAGGACGGCGAGGGGAAGGACTGAAGGGCAGCACTGAACGGGACGGGGTGAGGCGAGACTGAACGCGATGGAACACGACGCGATGGACCGGAACGGAGGGGATAGAGGTGGGGAGAAGGGGTGGGGGCGTGCCGCCGCAGGTGGCCGGCCAATCAGAGGCGTCGCTCGTTGGCACCTCGGGACAGAGACGCCGCTGCACGCACTCCCGGCACCTGAGGCGTGGCCGAGGTTTAATTTGTATACATAAAGTACAATCAAAATTCTGCATAAGGAATATAGAACCCTTCTGTGAGCGGAGGTCGGTAGAAGCAAAAGCCACGATGCGCGGGGACTATAGGGATGAAAGGTCGGATACGGAAAGTACATCAGAAAACGTATTTTTGAATTGACGAAAGTTAGCTTAAATACGCGAATATCTGAAGTTTGGTACAGCGGAGCGTTAAACTGATTGAGTATTTCGTGTTCTCTGGCGAATCAAAGACTTTGTCGTTTGTCCCTTGGATATAGTGCATGGGAGATGAAGTTGTTTCTCCCCCGCTAGAAAGCCAGATCCAGCACCGATCTGCACGCCCTCTTGCAGATTTCTCCTTCCAATTCCTTTCCCAGTGAGGCACCGCCCCAGCAAGGATAAGCACTAGTTTCCCGTCTTCTCTCCCGATATGTGTTATGTAATGCTAATTAAATTTATCTTGTTGAGACCAGTTCGAATTCAGGAGTGAACACACCGTCAACATCCATTCATCAACCTGAATGTTGATTTGTTTCTCAAATCGGACTTCTAGTGTCAAAATCAGCAATTCAAATAAATTAAGTATGCACATACACTCAAATAATTCAGTTTTATTTTTTACCTGAAGCGTTTATTTCCAAAGTGGTTTATCTCCATTTTTATCCATTTTATCCAAAGTTTATCTCCATTAAACACAATTTTTCAGGAAGATAAAATATTCACATTCAGCTTCAAGATATGATACGATTATCAGATAACGATTAACATAGAAGACAATAATTTTAACACAATATTTGACAGCAAGATGAAACGTCTTTAGAATAAAAAAAGTTAAATCATAATAAAACTAAACCAGTTGTGCCAAAATTGCACGTACTTTCTCGCCCGTATTTTCACGCAAAATTACGAGAAAAGGACGCAAATTTTCGAAAACTTGTACATGACATTTCAAAAACTGTCTTTCAGGAACAGATACCATTAAGGGAAAAAATTCTTTATAATGTTAGTTGTAGAAGGTCTCCGGAAAAGTTTGAATTTTGGCAATTTTCGAACAATCAAAGTTGTCAACGTAAATGAGACCTGTACCATTCTCTTAAACTCCTTTACACTATCCAACAACAAAATTTAATCAGAAACGTTGAAGCCATTTTTCTGAAAAAATTTGAAAATGTCCTAGAGGTGTCATGTGAGGTACCCCAAAAATTAAAATATCCGTTAAAAATTCATTGGGCCGCGACATCAGGCAGATCGATTAGGGAATATCAATTTGGATGAGATCGGCTAAACCGTTTAGTCGCGTTGTTCACAGACGGACGGACAGACAGCCTTTTTGCCGTCATTCGATTTCTCGGTTTAAAGAGCCCACAAAACAGTGATTCTGGCTACACCCCGTGTTTCAGGATTTTTTTAATTTAGCAACTGAATTTATCCACTTTGTCGTTACTAGGGCCCTGTAATAAGAGTTTTTCTATCGAAAATTCGCCTTTTTTCGCGCAGCATTACAAAACTTTCTCTCTATTGCGTAAGAAGAAGCGAAAAAGTAAAAACAGACAGAGATTTGTCACAAAATAAGCTCCTCTTCTGCCATCGTCGACCTCAGCGCGGTGCTTGCGTGCTCCCGGAAGTCGCGCGCCCAAACTTCGATAGTTTCTCAGCTCATCGCGCGGCGAAAGGCCAACTTGGAAGATGCAAATTATTTGCCAAAATCGTAAACGTCTGCTAGTTTTTACTATTTAGCGTCTCGCAAGAATTGTGAGCGACCCGTGATTCCTTAAGTTTTCATATAACTTATAAACTCCACAGTCAGATTAGAATTAAACGTTCTCCATATTTCATTGATGACATTTACACTCGTGGGATACGAATGATTTAGTCATAACACTCCTTGTTTCCTCGTTTTCTCTCCCTGTATCAATGTGTTTTGTCCTGTTTTCCTTTGACATCCTCTAGCACTGATTCTGCCCCCTTTACTGCTCTTAGCGTATTTTGTCGAATTAAATAAATAACTTTCCTGAACTTTACCGATTTGATCATATGTATATTTTAACATTTCTTCTTACATTTTTCATGTATCTCAATGTTATAGACGATTCATGAAGTTCTGTAATAATAAATTTATGTTTTTTGTTTGTTTTTTGATGATCTTTAACTTTTTTTGACAAAATCCCGATCGTTTACTAATTATCTCCAAGTATATCGATATAATAATTTTGCAAAATTATGATGCAAATGAGAAAAAATGATAGAATATACCGCTATAAATCTACGTAATTCATCACTGAATGGAAAATATTGAAATTCGTTTAACCCAATCGCTGTTTTGTGCTACACATAACAGTAAATTTTTCTCAGGACGGTATGTGCCATTCTTCAAAATTCAATAACTTTGGAATAGAAAAAAGAGGTGCAAACACCTTCCAACATTTTCATACCCAATAAATACGTTTTCTGCATACTCTATTTATTAATAACCTTCAATTTTCTTTCTATTATCTGACCTAACATTCGTATTGAGCGCAGAGTGCTGCTCCATATTGCGTGTTGTGCCAACGATTCCACGACCTTTTGCGGTATGCAATGGCTATTGTGTGCGCTGTATTTCTGAATGCGGCATAAGATAGTATCAATAAAGTCGTTTAGTTTATATCTGGCCAACAACGAGATGCGTAGTCCAGGATTAAAGACACGCACCACGCATTACGAAAAATGTGGGTCAGCTTCAGAGTCCAGCCAAATACCAAATCTTAAGGGAACGATTAGGGTATAATGACCCTGACGGCAATTCTCCATACACCTGCTTATAGATCGTCCACATGAAATAAAAGTGAATCATACATATCTAGAAGAATAAACAGAATGTGAGAGAACTTTGGGCGTTAGTGTATGTACTATACGTCAATTCACGAAACGATGTTGGAAGCACGTGTGAAAATAATGATACTCATTTTATGTGTAGCACAATATAGCTCAATGCAATGCAACGGTGATAAACACAGGAAGTTAACTTAGAACTAGGTAGTATTTTATTTTCGCTTTAGATAAAATAATGTAAATTGAAAAAAAAATTATTGTAACCATGAACGAATACTATGTACGAAAAAACTTAAATCATGTGTTTTTCTTCATCGGTCATTGCATTTACAAGAAATGGCACATACGATTTTTTCCCATAAGGCATAATGGCTCATTTGGAACGGCTCATATCACAATGAATGGTTTGGGAAGTGATAGAAGAATGTTTTCAACCGAAAATAGTCTGCAAAGATTGCACCATAGTTGTTGTGAATCAGAAAACTCATCAGTTAATAGGATTATTACATTAATAATTACGTTATATCGATTGAAAAACATATATTAAAAATGATAGTGTTAATATAATTTTCGTATTAATGATAATCTTACGCTAATGATTTTCCTATTTTATATATCGCGTTAATTATTTCTTATATCGAGATGTCCTCTTATAGTTAATGATTTTCATAATGATAACCCCAGTCTTAAGTTTCGACGCAAATTAGGATTCATCAATACTTGCATTTGAGAGATGTGTTTGGTATCCTTAACTTTAAAAACAAATTTTCTTAGAAAACCTTTTGTGCTAAAATCGCAGGCAACGTCATGCTATTTTTAGTGACTTATTTATACTACGTCGAACAGTTACAATATAATTACATCTAAAATTATCTTACATCACTTTTAATCGTGATACTAAAATTCACCAACACCAGAAGTGCACTAGTCTCTACCTGTGTTAACGAGAGGAGAAAGTGCGATAGCCAGGGCACAAGTGACCATTTTAGCTTCGTAGCCATTTACGACAACAGCGCTGGAAGTGCTTTAGATTCACATTTGTCTCTCTTCTCGTCTGCTCAGTTGACCTTTCATTTCGATGGGGATTGGATGAAGCGGCCAATAAACGTGACAAAATTTTGGCGCTAGAATGTACGGTGTGTCGCGCCGATGTGCCTCTCTACGCACACTGAAACTCAACGATTTTATACAGTGAATTGAAGTTTCGAGACAAAGATAGAGGAGGAATAGTTATTGTAAATTCATCAAAGGGTAAAAAGTGACCATTCAACAACTAGTTAATAAATGAATTAGAGAAATACTGTTTTCTGACCAATTTATGGCCCCTTGTACAGGAGCCTTATTTATTACGTAAATCGTTCAATGTTATTTATTTTCAATACAACATACTAATATTAATGTTATTGCTAATGGTCAGTGTAAATCGTCAATTTGTATATACTACATTAATTTTTTTATAACAAGGCAGTTTTTGTGCTACGAATATTTAATCCTTACGTTTTTGTTATTTCCGGCTAATTAAAATTTTTGAACATATTATACAGATTCATTTTAGAGTTTATTCCGTAGTATGTAATGCATAATGTGATTTTTCTTTAATACTGTCGTAGGCTTATCCACTCAATGTAGACTATTTTGTGAGAATTAGTAATATTTGGTTCAAATTCCCAAGATGTTTCGAGCGGAGATATTTTCTCAGACTGCTTTGGAGGAAGAATATGTGTGTTATCATCGCCCGCATGCTATACGACATTGTTTATATTTCAGAGGAAAATAGTTTTAGTAAGAAAAGCCTCATGAGAGGTTCTCTCGTGTTTTCATCATCAATAAGATCCTAAGCAATCATTATCAACAACAAATTTTTCGCTACTTTCTCAAATTACATGCTCTTTGTATCACGAGCTCCCGAAAATTGCAATATGTGCTGGAAGGAAAGTTCAGACTATATAGACGACGAACGTGGAGCAGAATCGCTCCGCAAATCCAGCTTTACAAAACGTTTCAGGCCAGCAGCGAAATTGCATTCTGGAATAGCGTATTAAAACGCGGCGTTGGTATATTTGTTCTGTGATGGTAATCTTCTCCGGATACTCGCATGTGTGCTGCGTGAAATGTTAGTTTAAAAGCTCTCACAGCCTGCCTGTCTCTTGGCACTTAAAAGAAAGGGTAGTGTTTTTGTTGAGCAGGAAAAAAGAATGAAAAATATTCTGAGTGTATTGGCAACTAATATCAAAACCTCCACGAAGATGATAATATTGTAGATATGGATGTTTCGATGTCGTTCGCACTTCTGCAAGAAAACATTGTGTATTTTATTGAACGGAGATAGCATCTTACGTTTATGATGACAATTTGTTTTGGTCACGTAATAAAATGAGTAGCTTTATTTCATTTTCTGGTAACAACAATTATGTGATGTGGAAGTTGAAGACAATTAAAAATACCAGTTCTGATCAGCTTCGTAAATATTTATTGAATACATACATTTAAAGGCATTTAAAAATATAGCCCTCATAATATGAATTTCTCCCAATTCAATTTTATGTTAATTAAGTAAAAAGTATACTCTTAAATTAAATCCTTCATTATTTTAATAGTTGATACATCTTGTTAATAATTTACATTATCTAAGAATGTACAATTTTGCGAAGAATACCATATTTAATTTCGTGGACACAAAATTGCAAGTAATTAATTTATGTAGTAAAATCTCATTACTTATTCCAACAAAAACAGGTTTTTTTAAATTTGAATACGATTACAATAAAGATTGATGAACTATCACAAAGTCAACTTTATTGTTTATTTTACGTCGGTGAATTAGTACGGCACTGCATTTACACATAATTGCCATCGGAGTAAATTGGGATATATAAGTAGTGCAGTTCACTCGCCAATTATAAAGAGAGAAAGGTATTGAAGACCAAACTGTACATCATGTAGTAGTGATCGAGATATTTTTAAAGAATAATTTCATACCGAGAAGAGGAAAAAATGATGTTAAAATTTACAACTCATTGTCTCTTCTTAAACAATAAATTTTTATATTTCTCTTTAAAATAACGATTTTCAGCGAACTAATTACATGTAATTTCATAGAACACATATCTGACTGAGCAAGCTCATAATATTCACGTTATAGAGGTATCGAGGGAGAGAACGGCAAAACAAAGCCAATAAAATGATATAATACATTGCACGGTAGTTTTCTAGTGGATGCTCGTCGTGCCGAGTAAAAATACAAAAAGTAGATTTTGATAATTTATTCTGTACCTGAAATGGTTATCCATGTTTTATTCTGTATCCGCCTAGCTCTTTCAGCTGAAAGGAGCATTCACTGGAGAACAATGACATGAAATGTTACTATCATATTTTTACGTGGCCGCTTCGCTTCGCAGCGGCGAGTGCCCGGCATTCCTGTGGCACGGCGCGCGACCGGGGTCGCCGACCAACAGCACTCGCCTCCCCGCCCCGCAACGCTCCACTTCACTCCCCCGCCCCGCCCCCGCCCCCACCCCCCGGGCGCATGCCTCCCCGTCGCGCTCCGCTTCACTGCGTCCCACCCTGCACCACCCTGCTTGGCGTTGCCCCGGCCCGCGCCGCCCCGCGCCGCCCCGCGCCGCCCCGCGCCGCCCCGCGCCGCCCCGCGCCGCCCCGGCTGCCGCTCCTCCATCGCAATTTCCTGCATTCCCCGCCTTCCCGGGACGCCCCGCCCCGCCCCGCCCCGCCCCGCCCCGCCGCCCTTGCCGGTATTTTTTCGTTCTCTCGCCGTTCTTCTCTTTCGCCGTTCGGTCCATGGTTTCGTCTCAGGTCGCGTCGCGCTTTCCTTTCCTTTTGCTCTCGTACCTCCCCAATGTATTTTGCAATTCCTTGCTTTCTCATAATTATCACGCCCCCTGCAAACGATTATCCTTCGTTTTTTCCTCGTATTTCTGCGTGATTTCTCCGCGCATTAATTTATTTTTCTCAGCATAAACCACTCTTTTCTTTGCCTTTCCGGCAGCTATCCACTGTCTTCCTTTCAGCTCTCTACCACCTACCTCTCTCTTTCATGTTTCGTTTCTTCTATCAATCGGATCTCCAGTTTCTCTTTAACGTATAGCTTTCTTGGTCATTTTAATTTTTTTCTGATTTTTCGAATTTTCTCGATCATTTTCTTACATATTTCCTCCCATGATCTCTCCTTCACTACTCTCTGTGTCTCTTCTTCTGTATTTCCCCTCTTTCGCTCGCGCTGCTTCCTCTCCCTCCGCTTCCCGCAGCGCCAGAAGCCAACCTCCGCCCACCCTCCGCCGTAATTCCGGCGCCGTGGCGCGCTCTGATCCCCCTGATCTGCCATGCACCCAGTCTAGTCACCCGCCTCACGATGCGCCGCCTCGCATCTTGCGGCACCCGCCCCGCCCCGCCCCTCCCCGCCCAGCCCAGCCCTTCCCCGCCTCCCCGCCGCGCTCCGACCCGACCCGTTCCCATTCGCGCCTCCCCAACATCCAAACCCAGCCCTGTCCCTGAGCACTTGGACTTGGGGTGTAGTGGAGGGGATAGCGCCCCGGACTCCCAGTGGCCGCGGAAGGCGTTCTTTGCCGGCGGAAGCGGCGTCTTTTCATTGCCTATGGCCTCCTCGCCCGTGCACTTGCATTCCCCTTTTCCTTCAGCCACCTTCAAACACTCCTACCCGTTTGCTTGATTATTTTGTGTTTCTAGTCGCGTAAACTGCAATGATCATTAGTCCCGTATGTGTTCCGATAGAACGTTCCAAAATACTAATGTAATGTGAGATCCAGCGTTGACCTACACGCCTGTTAGCGGCCTTTCCCGTCCAGGCACCTCCGCAAACGTGTCACCGCCCTTGGCGCAACAAGTTCTATGATTATGATTGTCTCGAAATGTGTGGTAATATCGAGCATGCAAATGCAAGTATATGTAAGGGGTAAGGAGGCGTCAAAGCCGAGGAAGGGAAGACCGCACGCGGTCTGTAGTTTGTTTGTGAAGATGCTCTCTGGTATTCGCCGGGTATTGATTAGACAAACCAAGAAAAATTACGATTATCTTGGCTGTCCGGGTGACGCCGCGTAGTGGGCTGAGAGGCCAACGTTTCGCCTGACATGTCGCAGGCTTCATCAGGGCATTGACGCCTGGACAGGAAGCCTGCGACATGTCAGGCGAAACGTCGGCCTCTCAGCCCACTACGCGGCGTCACCCGGACAGCCAAGAATTCATCGGCGCGAGCCGCGGAAGCTTACGTGTACATAAGAAAAATTACGGGTTATAGCAGTCGACCGCTATAACATTCCTCCATTCGTCGACCCCATTCCAACTAGATATTCGAAACTATTGTCGAAGCTCCGCAAACCTCGGGCCTCGAATCCTAGTTTCTTCTGGTCAGTCACTGATATGGCAACAGTTGTTGATCTGAGCCGTCTCCCGTCTCCTACCCGAGGCGTCCCTGCGTAATCCATTTGTCATTCCTGTCCCCTTACTCTTCTTACTCAATATTACTCTACCTTATCTGTCATCATTCATACTATCTTTAGTGGCACGCACAGTCACTATTGCGCTATCGTTAAACCGACATGGACGCCGTCCCAAAACACTGAACCCGAAGCTCTGCTATACAGCACAATGCCCTGCCATTAATTTGGCTGTAGGTGGGTTGGCTGCAAGGAGATACTTTTCTCGTTCTACCCGGACACACTCTATAATCCCGCTTTCTTCACTTCATCGTGCTGACCTACTATTATGAAGTTCTCGTTCTAGAATTTCCACCATCCGAAGTTTCAAACCTCATCCATCATCCTGTGGTCTCTACGGCGTATGTATATGGTGTATGGGGCATAAAGTTTACGGCTGCCTTCAAAAACTTCTAATTTGGAACAGAATATAAATGTTAAAATGTTAGTTCTGCATTTCTCTCTATTTATAAAATAAATTTGTACATAATTAATTATGTTTTTAACTTGTGAAAAAAATAATTAAAACGTATGTCATCAACTTTTATCTTCGTCGTGTAATGGAACATGTAAATAATTACAAATAAAAATATCGCGTGTTTAATTCCAGCAGTGAATGAAGCAGTTTTCACTGCGAAAAAATGTTTGGCATTTCAAACGAGCTGTTCGAATTCTTTGCCTTTTTGAACCTTTTCTGTCATCCCGTCCCCTGTTCGCCTAATACAAGCATTGCATTTTCACTCTTTTCTCCTTTGATCCTCCTTTTCCATCAGACCCACGTGTTCCCGTTCATTATCTGTGCGTGCGGTCTATCTTAGAAACATCGGTCATCACCAAACTACATGCACAACCATCAAAAACTACCTCACACCAAAGCATCCTTCCATTCAGTCACTCACTAAGCCATCGATCTGCTCAACCACCGCCCAGCCAGCCGTGTCCCTAGGTTCAGTAACCGCGTCTTATCAGTTCCAAACACAGTTCCACGAACCCATTATTGTTGAAGGTTGTCTTCTCAGCGCTTTCGTTCCAGAAGTTCAACCAGGGATTCCAATCTCATCCGTCATCCTTCTGACTTCTCTCTCCCTCCCTCTCTCTTCCTTCTCTCCCCGACTGCACCATTCACGATACATCAACCTTCACACTCACCGAACGTCACCATTCATTTGCTTGCCTCCCCATTGTCACGCTCCCTAACTCCCTATCCCCTCGACTCCACCTCCTCTGTCCTAGTTTGGCGTTCCCACAACTACCCACTGAACTCTTTAACCCTCGTACCGTACCATAAAGTTGAACTATGAAAGTATTTACTAGAGTGGACATGTATGACTGAATTGTGTTCCATTTAGATGGAATGAAGAGAAGCCGTTAATTTTGTATATTATTTATTGCAGAGCAAGGAGAGATGTTAGCCGGGCAGAGAAATGTTTGTGAAGAAGCCGGTAAGTAACAGCTTAGACTTCGAAATCACAAATGGCATTGTCACAATCATCTAATTGCTCCAGTGCTTTTATTTAATCAACTGCATAAAAACGCTTAAATTCTCTCAAAATTCGCGTCTGTGGGAGTTATCAGAATATTTTTTACGCAAGAAATATTAACAAGAACATTGAATACAACACTAAATGAATGTAAAAACAATAAAATTCTGTTTAGAAAACACGGAACTTATTTCCTACGATGGAGTCATATAACCCCAAGGTAACTCGTGATACTACATAATTTTCTTACCACAAAACTAAAATTAACAATTTTTGTGTTCCTACGAGGACGAGTAACACGCAAATAAGACGACAAATGAGAACTAGCATTTGTATGCAGATCAAGTCTGCGCTTACACAGACAATATAAAACTTGACACGTGGTCACCGATGATACCACTGTAGGATTCTAGTGTAGGAATTCATAGTGAACTCGTAAACTCACTGTTCCATAAGATAATGATTCTTGTTTACAAGCAGCCTGTATTCTCAAGTGAGATGGTAAATGAATGACCACCCGCTCCCATTTCGTGTTCTTCGTTCCTCCCCGCGTCTTCGCCGATTTAGGTAAGATTCCTACTCTACAATAACTTCTACTATTGACAATTATGTCAATGATTTCAGAATATTTTTAAGTCTGTGCTATCACAGCATTCGTACTACGAAAACGCATATCAAAAGCATGCATATTCATTGGAAATGTAGTACAATTACGAACAAGCGCACAAGTTAGGTTGGACGCAATTTTGACGAAAAATAGTGGGGTGTGAATTCCGTTGCCACTCAACCACGGAACTGGGTGCGAATGAAGCATTGACAGGTTTCCGATCACTTAATAAAACACTCATTCTGCGTCCATGAGGAATCGCTATGAAATACAGACTAGTGTAAGAGACTACTTATATGAACCAATTACATATGACTTAAGGAGATCTTTATTTCTGGTGTCGGCATTGAGCTCGGCTCTAGGATTCAAGGTGTACATTATTCTCAGCACCGTTCTTCCTTCCGTCCTCTGTCAGTCTCCATTACGCACCGCACCTCCGCCTTCTGTGCACGCCATTCCACCCCTTCACCCATCCTCCCGCCTCCCCTTTCTTCTCCTTCGGGCGGCGCCACGCTCCTCGTCTGGGAATCAAAGCTCCAGACGTTCATGAGCTCCGTCTGCGACGGCGGTGTATTTGTATTCCGCCGACGAGGCAGACGTTGACTCCGACACCCAACGGTAATTCTTTTAGGCGAACCTGCCTACTCGCCGGGGCGTTCAATCTCGCCTCCCTCCTCCGCCTCCCTCGCCTCCGCCCCCGCTCTCGCGTGCCACCTCTCCCGCGAAACCCCTCTCCGCACCGCCTCAGTCCGTCTGTACTTCTGATAACTTTTGAACCGTTCGATTTATTTAGAAATTCTTCCATACATATTTAGGACCCCAGAGACATCCCACCTCCGACCCCCTACTTTTCTCCGCCCTCTTGCGAAGAGGAACCCGCCAGCTTGGGAGGAAATCTGATTTCCAAAGACTCTCTAACTTAAGAAGGAGAAAACTGATTTCAAACAAATTTCATATACAGGCGTCAGGAGAAAGCAATATAAATTTGTTTTGACATACTCTGGAAAGGGTTATTCTAAATAAAGTGCGAATGGCGTCGCAAATAAGAAAATGAGGAAAATAGGGGTGGATCTGTTGTCGAGAGCGACGTCGCAAAAGCCACTTGCTGCCATCCGGCGTACCGAGGTTCCTATCTCTCCTATTTCTTCAATACTTTTGCAGCTATCTCTTCTTACGTATATAACTTAACGTTCTCCGCAATTCCGCACACATATCCTATTGTAGTCACCGAAACTCATTTTTAAATCATTGGGGAAAATTTTGCAACCAACATGCTTGTCTGGGAGGCGAGAAGACATTTGATAAAATGATCTAGCCTCGTAGTGGGAGGTGCCTACGGTATCGTTAATATACCCAGGAACTCAAGAAAATTCCAAGAACAATTAAGGTTTCACTTTGGACTGAAAAATTCAAATATCTGTATTATTCCATCTATTTTTAAGCTGGTCGTACTGACTGAATTCTTATACTCAGTGCATCAGTGCTTACGACACACCTGCATGCGTCATGCGACAGCGAGGCTCGAAGGAAGAGGCCCGTTATTAAATATTTGCTATACACGTGTTGCGTGTTGTTGGTACTCATGGTATACGCAGAACTATTTGATATTATTTTTTGTAAAAGAACGGTTTTACTGAATATTTTACCGGGAGCGGTAGCTCAGTGCATCAACTGATGTCACTGCAGCGCCTCTGACCGGGAGGTCCTAGGTTCGAGTCCTGACGGCGGCAGGATTTTCGATACTAGCTTTTCAGTTAGGTCGAATTCAGTCGCTATCTGGAGGAGAATTCTAGCGGCCGGCTGCTCTGATCGGTAGTTTTCCGTGGTTTCTCCGATCAACACCAGGCGAATGCCGGAGCAGTACCCTACCAAACGGGCCATGGACCGCGCGCAATCTGTCCTTCCTCTTCCTTGTCCTCTCCTCTCCCATTACACACACACTTACACTAACATGCACTACACTACCACATATTCCGCGAGACCGGTCGGGAGCTTAGAGCTTGTCCCGGCTGGGGCGGTGCTCCGCTGGTGGGAGAGTCGTGGTTAGGGGGAAACCCCACTAGCCGACGGTAGGTCGGTGCCGGATCTCGCCATCCAGCGGGGGAAGATCACCGCCATCTCCCGAGAAAAAAAACATGCACTACACTAACGGGACTAATGACCACAGTAGTTGACGCGCCCGGAAACACGAAAAAATCAATCAACTGAATATTTACATGAACCAGGAAAATCACTCCGACCGAGCCAAATGAGAGCCTCCTATTAAAAATTACATTTATATTGGCAGCAACCAGACCACTGGGAAACAAATAAAGGGGACAACACTTCAAGCATCTATTATAGTTTTGGTGAGTACGCAATTTTTTCATTTGTAACAAGCTGCAGCTCGATCTATCAACATCATATATGTTACAAGCACTCTCAGCAGCAAAGTGTCACGGTGTAGAGACATTCATGGCGTGCTATACTGTACTCTTTTACTATAGTTTTGCAAAGAATGTCATTGTAGTGTTCTACAAGAGTATTTAATCGTGTAGTATGCGCGCCATGTTTTGGAAAACCTTTTTGTGTGGTTTTGTCAGCAGCATTTTTACTGCTGCAGGTCACTAACAATATATCATTTTTACATTATAACATCAAATTTGCGCAACTCTGACTGGCCCTGCATATGAACTCCCCTTGATATGTCCTACTTAACTTCACCACGCAGTGCGTTTATAAATGCAGCCATCTGTTCCTCGCGTTCTATAAACTAGATTCGCACATCTAAACCTGAATAAATTGATTAATATTATCCTTAATATTCTTTATCTTTCTGTTTATCCTTCTGTTTTTGTATATTCCTTCTGTTTATCAAAAAACTCCCAACTAGAGAAAAGCACGGATTCAAGATAATATTTTCAGAGTATCGCCCGAGGTGCGCCATCATCTTCCTAATACATTACATTAAAAATATTTTTTTAACATCATTAGGTCCCCGCCGGTTTTCCAACCCACGTGCCTTCAAAAAATTCATAATATTATGGGTAAAATGATTATTCAATTTTTAACGATTACTTTGTTACAGGTGTGTGTTGCACAATGTTCTCATTTATGTACATTTTTTCGCATTCTTGAGTATGTAGTGGTTTACATGATTTGCATTTTTATATCGTTTCCCTGTGAAAGTTTGTCCTGTATTGTATTTTGAGTGCTTTCTTGATTTCATTACTCCCGCGATAATAGTAGTCCTCCTAACTAACGCTCTTCCCTACTCATGGTTCCTGTGAATTTATCCCTTTTCAGACTCAGGAATGTCACACGTGATACCCCTTCGAACTTCCGATTTCCGTGTTTCCTGCGTCGACGTAACAACCTCCACTCTCCGCTGAGGCTGGCGACACCCTCCCCTCTCCGGTGCTCCCTTCCCGCCACCTCCCACTTCCCCTGCCGACTGTTGCTGCTCTCCCAGCCATCTCCACGGGACGCTCCCTAAGCATTCACTGGGCCTCTCGCACCTGCTCCCCCACTTAGTTTGCGAGTCAGCCGGCGCCGAGCTCATTTCCATCCTTTTCCAATCCCTCTGTGCCATAGAATTCTTCTCCATCGCCCCACGTCCTTAGAGATTTCGCTTTCCTTGCAGAATCCCTCCTTCTTTCTTTCTCTTATACTTCTACGTAGAATTGAGAAAGTTATGTAATGTTGTAGGAAGTGTAAAAACAAGTTTTGTAGGGGATCCTGAAACCAAAAATATGTTGTTTTTTTTTTTCCTCTGCCTGTCTGTTTATGAACAATTCAAGCGACTAAACCGTTATAGAAGTTTCATCAAAATGGAAATTTTCCGATAGATCTGGATGATGCCCTTGAATTTGGATCCGGTCTTTTAATTTTCGGGGGTACGTTATACGATTTTCCTAGAATATTTTGGAAATTTTCTCAAGAATTGCTTAAAATTTTACCTTTTTTGCTAGAATAGAGAAAAATACGCTTTTAAAACGGGTGCAGGTCGATTGCCAGTAAAACAGAATTTTCAAAAATTGGAATTATGAAAACAATTTTGTCGCCCTCCTAAAACTACATATTTGAATATAATTAATATATGTTTAATAGATGATTTTCTGAACGAAGTCTGTTCTTAAAAATTAGATCTTTAAATAATGTCAAGTACATCATTTTGAAAATATAAGTAGTTTTTGTAATTTCGAATGTAAATGTGGCGTATACAAGATTTTCCCAAAAATTGCTCCAATATTTTTCCATAAATGTTTGGAATAACTATAAATTAATGAATTGCCAATTGTTAGGTGCCAGTAAATACAACCTCTGGCGAACTATGAATAGGAGAGATCTGGTGTGTGAAGGAAAATATGTGTTCTTGCGAAGTTTGTTGTTTCGGATATTGTTGCAAAGGAAATTATTAAAAGGAAGTTATAGGGATTGGAATGGGGTGGTAAAGTAGAATGGGGTGGAAAATCTAGGTAGAGTTTGAAAAAAAATTGTGGTACATTTTCGTGATTTATGTGAGGATGTGTTCATTGCACGCATGTTTTTAAAAGTACTTATGGTTACGTAACAAGGAACGTTCACATCTATTCTGAAGAACTTATTTTGGAAGACTTGAATTTGCTTCAGATGGTGGGTCCTCCTATTCGAAATTACCCACGAAGCATCGTTCCGTGTACGAATACCTATTCCATTGAAACCAGTGGTGCAGTACTTCAAATACTTCGTTACCCCTGTTTCGCGTCTTTACGATAATGCCCCACTCGGCATTAAAACGTGAAGACTTTTTTACTAAAACACATAGTAAAAAAGCAACGATGAAAACATTACTCATATACTACATATGACGATCTTGCCGAACGATTTTACTGCATTTCTACCTGTAATAAAACATTGTCCATAATTTCTAGGTCAGCGCTTCCCATCTCGATCTAAACGTTAGTTCCTTTCAATCCCGAGAAAAAATGGTGAGATGGTCTTTTTCTTACTTCTGGACATTAAATGTAGCTTTTATACCCTTTTCTTTGTCATATTCAAATCAATATTGTTAGAGATAAATAAATATAAATTTAACGATATTCTGTCTCATCTTCCCTTAATATACTTGCTTCACCAAAAATGTTAACTACATTGCCCATGATTACGTGAAGAGTAATGATCTGTGGTAGATACCTCATTGACCCCAGATAGTTTATTAATTGAATCTTTATGCAGCACAGATATATGTTGTCTTCATGAACATTAAAGTTCTGCTCGCACTGTGCTAAAGTAACTGTAATATAATTGGAAATATTTAACGACGTAAGTTCCAGGATGCATATTGGAACTATCGGTGTTGGGGTGGTTTCTGCTCTAGCCCTCTTCCCATTGATAAAGAATTCAAATACCATTCTTTTCGAGTGCGATTTGTGGTGATGAACGGTAGGAGTTATTGAGTATTTACGCCAAAAATTTAACTTAATTCAGTCAAAATCGTATCAATCGTTAGATTTTTCTATTGAGTTAAATCGTATTCTTCTATGAAAGCGAAATAAAAGGTATTTTCTGTTTGTGTAGTTAATGTGTGGATGTCCATATTGCTAGAAATGTGCAAGAGGAGCTTGTTTAACATGTGATCGGCTTTAAAATGCTATAAATTTTCACACTTGCTAAGTAATATGACGAAATGATTTACACGTTAGTTCGTTAGTCCCTTTAGTTTGCTTCTCAATAATCCGTAGAACTTATTGTCCACAGCCGCTCAACATTGGTTTTAATGTCCTCACCATTTGAGTTTTCAAATTTCCAATATTAATGCTAGACCTAAGAGTTTTAACCGTTACTCATTGGTCCTTCGATCAATTCGACGGCCTCCAGTTCTTGCCTCATTTTCATCATCATCATTTACTACTCGTAGACTATTCATCATCAACCTGTCACGATCATACTTGTTAGTCCAACGAACACAATGGATGAGTTGAAATTGTGGAACATCGGTCTCCCACGCGTCACAATCACACGCTCAACAAAAATAAGCCCGCTGCAACTTCCCGCGTTCAGCTGTCTCCCGACACAAAAGACGCGTTCTGCGTCTGTAGCGGCAGTACGCGCAGTGTCCTCTGATTCCGTTTTTGATCCTTTTGTGATCTTTCGTTCTGTTCACCGCCCCATCAGGATGAATTTGGTGTATTCTTTTTTTCTCTCCCCTTCCCCTTCCGCGCCGCCCCGCGCGCCATCTTGAATATGAACCAGGCCGCGTCCCCGATGCGCCGCCGCCCGCGTCGAATATTGAGTTGGGCCGCGCGCTGGATTCTAGCATATCTTCGAATTGATTAGTTTTCGGTTGAATTAAATCGAATATGTTTAACACGAGCGCTTTGTAATGAACTCGTTGCAATATTAGTTTCCGCTGCCATTATTTTTTACTCTATTCCGTGTATGTTGGAATTTCTCCAGGCCTGTGTAGTTATTTGGAAATTCTCCAACGTGCAAGGGCGTGTCGGGAGGATGGGGATGGGTGGATGGGGACGCATGCGTAGCCATGCATGAGGACTCGCGCTGTGGCCGTCCTCATTGCCCTCGCCAATCCCGCGGTTCCCGCCATTCCCTCTCACCGATCCACCATCCTCGTGACGTCGCCACTGTTGCTCTCCTTTATTGTCCCACTTACATTATATTCGTTATCCTCATAGACATCGTCGACCGTACTTTACCTCGATTGAAGTGGTTTCGCTGTTCTTGCTACCCTTGCTGTCATCTAATCATGTCCTACCTACTGTTGTTCAACCTTTCACTATCCATCTACCAACATCTCTACTCAACCATCATCACCCTTCGTTAACATACACATTTATCTACGCACTGCGTTGTATGATAGACAACGAGACAGCATAATTTAATGTGACGTTATTTAGAAGATATAATCGATTATTATAAGAGAATATAAAAAAATGAATAGCCGATGAATGAGACTTTTATCACTTAATTAAACTGCTTTTTGGTTGGTTGTTTTTTGCTGAAAATATGTTTCATTAAAATAAGCGTATATTGTAGGATTACTCGGATTTTCGCTCTTTTATATCACGAACTCGGGTATTCAGAAAGTACCTGGGTCTGCCTCCCCATGGGGTAAATTGAAACGTTTTGCATTGACTAGGCTTCTGAGATTATGTGATCCACGATTGCAAAAAAAATCAGATTTTATCCCACGATTTCGAGAGTGACTCGTAAAGTATTGTCACGTGTTAAATCATGACGATATTGCTTCTCCTGAATGCACTGTTCGAGTTTGAGAATGATCTTGTTTGAGTTTATTTTCAATAGAAAATGAGATTTTTCTAAGACGTTACGAGGGAAAGTTCCGCGAATTTACATCGCAAACAAGAAAATAAAAAATCTCCAAATACTCTTAATCGAACGGTCCGACGCGAGACACTTTTTTTGATACTCCACGACCCAAACTATATTTGCCGCAGTTGATTATAAAGTCAGGGTATGTGACTGGCGACCGGGGTTGTGGCATCAGATGCGACGAGGAGGATCTCGGGGGCTTTTGTGCGACGAAGTGGAGCTGACAAGGGCCTCTCCTTTGAAAGCGATTTCGCAATATGGCCCAAAGCCGAGAAGGCAGGCAGGCAGGCAGACAGGCAAGACGAAGCAAGGCAACGCAAGGCAAGGCGCGCGGACGAGACAACTAGACAGGAGTCAGTCAGGATCGCGGCGGCGACGCGGAAGCCGTGAAGAATCGTCTTCAAAGGACAATTCTACCGCGTTTTAATAAGAAATTAATTCCGCGCGCGGCACCTTTGGGCGTCGCCAGAGGCGCTCTCCTGCGGGCGGCGACTGAGGCGGAGGCAGGCAGCCGAAGGCGGGCTCGGTTTCATAACGAATTTTGCGAAGTTTACCTCTCTTCGATTGAATACTCCCCAGCGCCAATCAACACCTATTGGCACAAAAACAAGAGAATTGTAACAAGGTTTTTCCGTTGTTTCGAGATGAATTCTCGTTGGCTTCCTTTGTTTCTGGCGCCGCTGCGTGGGAAGGCCTTCAACGGCAAGAACGAGCGTCGTGGTAGTGAAGCGAGGCGCAGCTTCCCTCAAATGAGCTTGCTGCGAAATTTTCAGAGCTTTAGCTCCGATATATCGCTAATAATAGTTATTTCGCTTGTAAGCTGTGACATTGGGTAATAATGGATGAGCGTTGTTAATACGTAGCGAATGGTTAAATCAATTATTTTCTTACACTGGGGAAGACATTTTAAATATCTTAATGCGAACCTTTTGTTAAGCGATAATAGCGAAGAACCGTTTTGAGATTTTTAACTACCGATCGATTGTTACTGAACGATTTATGTATTCGTTATACTACACAAATTATAGCATTTACTCGTCTATTTTCGTTTTACAACATATGGAATCTTTTGTAAAAGTATTTCAGAAATTTGGTAGATTTCAAGATTAGTATTGGAAATAAAAATAAGATAGTTCACTATAGCTTAACATTTGGGTAAAATTGTCGGTATTGATTCAATTGAGAAGACAAATTAATTACAAACCGAAATTTCACTTCGAATATTAAATTATATGTTCTAAAAAATAATAAATAAATTACGAATTTATTACAACAGAGAGTGACACGATGACTCGATAAAGAAAAGTAAACACTTAATTTTTTCCGTCAGATAAACCATTTGATAATGACGTCCACCGCTATTTTATGACTGAAAACAATAAACTGGGAGCGGTGGCTCAGTGCATCAACAGAGGTCACTGCAGTGCCTCTGACCGGGAGGTCCTAGGTTCGAGTCCCGACGGCGGAAGGTTTTCGACTCTGGCTTCTCAGCTAGGTCTAATTCAGTCGCTGCCTGGAGGAGAATTCTAGCGGCCGGCTACTCTGATCGGTAGTTTTCCGTGGTTTCTCCGATTAGCACCAGGCGAATGCTGAAGCAGTACCCTAACAAACGGGCCATGGACCGCCCGAGATATTTCCTTCCTCCTCCTTGTCCTATCCTCACCCCCTTCCGCACACACTAACACTAACATGCACTACATTACCACACATGCCGGGACACCGGTCGGGACCTTAGAACTCGTCCCGGTTGCGGCGGTGCCCCGCTGGTGGGGATACGTGGTTCGGGAAAACCCCGCTAGTCGACGGTAGGTCGGCGTCGGATCTCGCCATCTAGTGGGGGAAGATCACCACCTCCTCTCGATAAAAAAACATGCACAACACTTACGGGACTAATGACCTCATTAGTCGACGCGCCCGGAATCACTAACAATCAGTCAATCACTCCAATAAGAATTAATAACTATAAAAACTTTGCATATTAATTAGACATAACTAACTCAAGTAAGAAATGTTAACTAAAATCAAGAAAATTAAGGTATTTTACTGGTAGCAGGTAAGGGAAAGTATTGATTAAAGTTGTTTGGGAATAAATTGAAATGTGTTAAAACTATCTATTTTTATTTCTCGCATTTTCTCTTTCTCTTTCCTTCTTCCTTTCCTCCCTCTCTCCCCTTTCTCTCTTTCTATAACTTCGATATTAGAAACGGGACATTTTAGAAACAGAGTATTCACATATTTGAGCGATTAAATTTGCTGACGATCTTGTCAGTTCCAGTGATCAGATACGACGCTGATATTAGTCTGAAGACAATAAAAGAGCGCTTTCATAAAATTTAATGCGGGCATTTATGAGGCCACGTAAGTCTGATTCGATGACGAGGATAGCGCGCACAGTCCACGTAGCAAGCACGGGATTCTGCTCTCCAGTGGCATTCCGTTGCATCGCGTTCAGCCTTTCAACCCCATTTCCGAGAATTCTGCGTTAACACTTTCCAGAAAGACAGCAAATCGCCGGCCCGACTTTCGAATCGGCACCTCGCATCCGCGCATCCGCCCCCGCGCCGCGCCGCGCCGCGCCGTGCCGCCGCCGACCGCTCCTAAATTATGCGGCGCCCGCGCCCGAGTCGGAGCTGCATCCGGAGCGCCGGAGCGGACACTTGCCGTGCGCACGCTAATTGCGGCGGCGGGGGAGACGGGACGGGGGCCGGCGGGGATGGCGGGGGCGAAGGGGGCGGCGAGAGCGACGGGGGCAGCGAGGGTGGCGGGGACGTTTCGCCGAAGACCTGTCGTTTTTTGCGCGGCGTGCAGGCGCGAACACGAACCGGGGGGATGGGCGGACCAGCAAGCAGGCGAGCGGACTGGTGGGGGAGCGGGGAAGTGGCTGAGTCGCGGGGTGGTCGGCGGGCAGGTGGGCGGGCGAGTGGGCGGGCGGGCAAATGGACGGGCGTGCGATTGGGCGGGCGGGTGAGTGGGCGGGTAAGCGAGTGGACGGGCGGGTGGGCGAGTGGGCGGGCGGGCGAGTGGGTGGGCGGGCAAGTGGGCGGGCGAGCGAGTGGGCGGGCGGGCGAGTGGAAGGGCGAGTGGACAGGCGAGATGGCGAGCGAGTGGGCAGGGGAAGGGGCGGGCGAGTAACGGGAATGTGGGTGGATGATGGGACGTGCGAGTGGACGACTGCGGGAGTGGGCAGGCGAGCTGAGCGGGCACAAAGCATGCGGGAGAGGACAGGCGGGCGAGAGGGCGGATGGGCGAACGGGCGACTGCGGGACTTGGCAGGCGGATGAGCGGGTGGGCGGGCGGACGAGCGGGAGAACGTGTACGCTGGTGAACGCGAGTGAGGGAGCGCGCGGGGGAGCTGCAACCGCAACCGGATTTGATCGAGAATCGTTTCAGCAACATCGAAAAAAGAAAGAGACAAACGCGACGCGTTGCACGCTGTTCCACGCGGACGTCCGTTTGGGGAAAATGCGCGCGAATCTGTACTTCTCTTCCTCTTCGGAGCGGTGAAAAGGGGAACGTCCGGGAATGTATCAGTTTTAAAGAAAAAATGTTAATCGATTATTATTATTATTATTATTATTATTATTATTATTATTATTTATTAAAATTATCAAATAATGAATATATTAACGTCTGTTATATTGTTTATTTTATTGTATTGGTTTCCTGATTTTAATAAACAGACTCAGTATTTTTTATAACAATGTATTTCTCGTTATACAATCACGACTTTTCGACCCTATTTCTTTGTTGTTCTTTTTTTTTAAATTTAAGAAATGTAATGAAAGTTATGTTTAAATGATGGAGAATTACCAATAAAATGGTAATACATATCTAATAAATCGATGTGTTAGGAGGAATAATTGAACAACAACAACAACAACAACAATAATAATAATAATAATAATAATAATAATAATAATAATAATAATAATAATAAAAGAAATTGTGACACACCTAGTGTCCAGGTTTGTTGACATCTGATCATAAACAATTAGCATTTTGATAAAAAATTGTCATTGGTATAAAAAACTGGCCAAGCCATAAACTTCATCCGACCATCTGGTATAATACTAGTCGCTTTTTTAAAATTGGTGACAGGTCCTCCGAGTTTACATATATAGGTATGACATCATGTTTTTAAAAAAATTAGTCAAGTACATCGGAGTTTACGAACGAATACGAATAAACAAATCGAAGTGTTCAAGAGTTGCAGAGCTGTGGGAGGTGACCACCATGTTGAGATCAAAAAACATATTTGAGTAGTTATGGATCTAATGAAAAAAGGTGACGGAAGTATGTCAAAAAGCAATAGTGGGAGATAGGTGTATGTAATGATATAACTGACTCAAAAGTGAAGTTATCATAAAAGTGACACGGGGAAATTAGGAAGTGGACGTCGTACAATTTTTTTTAAGTTTAAGTAAAGTTGGGGGGGTGAGAGCATGGAGGGTGGGTGAGAAGCACGTGGACGGGATCAGGGCGTGGAAATCGAGAGGGAGGGAGGCGAGAGTGGCGGGCAGGGAGAGAGAGCGGAGGGGTGGGGTCTAGGGTGTGGGCAAGGAGGCGAGGGTGGGTGGTAGCGGGGAGTGGGAATCGGGAGTGAGGAGCGGGCGGGCGAGTGCAGACAGCGGGTGGGTCAGGGGGCGGGGTCAAGGTTGTGGGTCAAGGCGTAAGGGTTGGCGGGACAGCGCGGAGTGGGATGGGAGAGGGATGACGGGGGGGGTGGAGGGTGAAGGTGACGGGGAGCAGAGGGCGCGGGGCGGACGGGGGCAGAGGGCCCGCGAAGTGGCCCAGAGGCCTACACGGGCCGGGTGCTCGGCCTCAGCGCGGGATTTGTGTGAGAAGTTTTCCTCCGAGGCGTATTGACTGCAAGATGCCGCTACCCTCCGCTCCCTTCCCGCTTCTCCCAATTCCACGCCTCCCTCCCAACGCCTTCTGGCCCGCCATCGCCTTGCCTTCCCTTAGGCCAGCGTTTTTCAACTTATTTCAACCTGCGCCACGTTAAGGTAGCTGTCTACCTGAGAAAAAATCTCCAATTTCGGGTCTGTTTTGTTTTCCTTTGTACACTTGATTTCTTTATGCTTTTAGAGATCAAATATTGAATTTCTTTTCAATTGGTTTATAAATGGCAAAAGTGCATGTTTTTACTTCAAACATCATAACTCTTCAACAAATTGATATATTTTGATAATTCTTTTTTTAATTAATTACAATTAAATATTCTAGTGAATAAACTAGAATGGTAAAGGTACTATGAAAAGTAAAGTGTCAAGACTTGATTATTTGAGAAAAATTGTTTAAAAAAGTTCTTCTGGACATTTCTGTTCTTAAAACTGAAAATTTTAGTGACAGACTAACAATTCAAGTTCATTCACTAGAGCAAATCATGAGCTACATGCTGCAAAAAATATATTATTACCTTACCTTAGTTTTCTATTTACGATGTTTCAAGTGCATGAATGTGCTGAAAATTCGCATTTTGGGAAATAGGATCTGAAGTTTAGTCGCTAAGGGCTTGACAGTTGACTCTCGCTTCGAAAGAAATTATTTTCTCAAAAATTAAGAATCGTAGCAAGATACGGTTTGAAGGATTAAAAAAGGTTTGAAAGATTGAATAAAACAGAACATACGACCCAATAAAAACTGAAAAACATGAAATTTCACGATTTTTCTTGGGTAGATAGCTACCTTAAAGGAGGAAGTAGGATATGGATCACGGGATCGGTCAATTAATGAAACACATTAGTTTGCCAACGTTTCGGAATATTTAATTCCTTCATCAGGGCTACAAAAAACACAATCCCTGATGAAGGAATTAAATATTCCGAAACGTTGGCAAACTAATGTGTTTCATTAATTGACCGATCCCGTGATCCATATCCTACTACTTATTAACGGTCGTGGTTTCTACAATGATTAAAGGAGGAAATAATCGTAAGCCTCGTCTAGGCAATCGAAGATACTGTTCTAAAAGAAGACGGATAACATATTGAAATAATGTTATACACGTAAGTTAATGAGACGAATCTGTTACAATGTAATATCAAATTATAAAATATAAAGAATTCTTACATCTACAAGTGGGTATAATATGACGAAATTTTTACGTTAATATAGGTTAACATTTAAATCGTAGACGGTAACATGTTGCAATAAAAATATTTTCCTCCTTTCTTTAAATAATAAAAACAAGCGCGCAGTTCTTCTTTCACTTGCTAGTGCTGCACCTGCGTCTCTTTCGCTGCTCTTCAGTGCGCCGGCACTCCGCTTGAAAACCCGCCGGACAGGCGTCTCCAACGGCTCCACCCCCGCCACCGCTTCTGCTGCTCTTGGTTTCCGATGGCCGCGTCCTTCCATCACGGAGCGCATCGTCTGTGCCTCTAGTCTCCTTCGTCCCGCGATTGAAGAGGCCAGCACAACTGATTACCCACTGATGAGGAATTTTATAAGAAAGGATAAACAAGTTCGTGTAAATCCGGACATTTCTCAGTTTGTATAAAAGCTTCGCTCAGCGTGCCGTACACGTATACAACACCCACATATAGCTCTATGAACACGCTTGTGTAGCGTGAGATCATGTTTGTTTTGGGGGTAAATTTCAAGATATTTTAGGTGGGTGAAATATCGCTCATCATCTTCCCAAAGTCCTTAAAGGCGCTCCTGCCCGTCGCTGTCTCCTATCTGAGAGCGCAGTGGCATGTTCCCTTCTATCTGTCCCCCCGACCGCGGTCACCACCTTTCCTTCAGTTTGCCCGCATAACAACTCCCTCGCGTTTCCGCTACCCTCACACTCTGGTCGCTTCAACCCGCAGCGTGTACCCAGGGGCCGCATAGCGCATTGTTTCCAGGATACGCGAAGTCCGGCTATAGCCAGCGACTCTGCGCTGGGGATTGGTGGTGAACTCGATGAACACTCCACTCCGCACCTACATGCCTCGAGTTTCTCAGTTTCTTCCGCAACCCCAACATATTTATCAACACCCGGCCGCACGCCGGCAGCCCATTCTATCGGCCCCTTCTTGCCCACGTCAGCCCACATAAATTTCGGCCTTCATACCCTACTCACTTCCCTACGTATTCCTATACACTTCCCCACCCACCACTTTAATTTTGTGCTCGTCTTTCCGCCTTTCCTCCCTCTCCGCCTTCCTCCCGCCCTTCTCTCCGCCCTTTCCCTCTCCACACTCCTCCACTCCCCCTCCTTTTCTCCGCCCTCTTCCTCCGCCCTTTCCCTCTCCACACTCCTCCACTCCCCCTCCTTTTCTCCGCCCTCTTCCTCGCCGCCCTCCTCCTCTCCGCCCTCCTCCTCTCCGCCCTCCTCCTCTCCGCCCTCCTCCTCTCCGCCCTCCTCCTCTCCGCCCTCCTCCTCTCCGCCCTCCTCCTCTCCGCCCTCCTCCTCTCCGCCCTCCTCCTCTCCGCCCTCCTCCTCTCCGCTCTCCGCCTCTCCGCTCTCCTCCTCTCCGCCCTCCGCCTCTCCGCCTTCCTCGTCTCCGCACTCCCCCTCTCCGCTCTCACCCTCTCCGCACTCCCCCTCTCCGCACTCCGCCTCTCCGCACTCCCTCTCTCCTCACTCCCCTCTCCGCACTCCCCCTAACCGCACTCCTCCTCTCCGCACTCCTCCTCTCCGCCCTTCTGCTCTCTGCCTTCCTCTCCCACCTGCTCTTCGCCCCTTCCGGATGTTCCACTCCCACACTCCTCATTCACAACCCCGTCGTGTCTCACTCCGCTCAAGAAGTCTCCTCCCTTCCGCACCCTGCTTGCGCCCCCTCCCCCCTGGCTCCTGGAAAACGCAGGGAGCATCCCCTACGCCTGGCCGCGTTCTGCTCGCCAGCGACGCATGTTACAATAATATCACGCCTGTGTTTATTTTTGAAATGTATTTCTCAGCGAAAATGTTTAATTACATTGTTTATTTACCTTCTCTCTTAACAAAACAATACACTGGTTGAAATATGTTGTATCTGAACGCAAATTAGAAACGCGGCATGAAAAACCTGTGTACTCTTCAATGTGGAGCGGTCTGAAAAATTTCGTATACTTGTTATTTTTGGCCTCTCGTGCGTTTCGTGATTACAACCTTTTAATGGCACTGAGTTATTTGTTTGTAACTTGGCTTTTCAAATTGCCAACTTACAAAGCAGTAACGCATGAAAAATATATTTCGATTGAAAATAGAATTCATGAGATTATGCTTTCTAACCATGGTCTAATGTAGACATTGAATAGTCCTGTACTGATGACATTGGAGGCAAACATTGCTTATCCTTAATATAAAGGCAACATTTAGGATTGTGGGCTCTGACATTTTGGAAACAAAAATATTTTAATTTACTATGTTTCATTTTCCCATTTTTCTATTATATCTAAAATGTCAGGACAAAAATATTTTCTTCAGTGAATGGAAATACTTTATATAATACGAGTATTTACGAGTGTTGATGTGACTAATACCGTAAACATAATGTAATGTTACTGAAGAATTGTACCCAAAGTATTATATATCAACATAAAAATCACTTTCACGCTTATGTTTGAGTATTGTAGTTCACTTTAACTTTCATATAACTTCTTTAGCATAAAATCGCCTCACAAAGTAAACAAATTCTCAATTAACGTTAATAATCTCATAAACACTCCACATTATCATGCATATGTTTGGAAAACAACTGTCAGTTTGAATTGTCCCCTTTGTGACTATATTCCTAGAATTCCTACGGAAAACGGACAGTATTTTCAATGCTTTTTTTAAAATATAAATTTAGGAGTAGCATTTCACATTCTCCTTATTTAAATGTATTTAGTTATTGAATCGAATTTCAAAACTTAATACGTACCGTATTTACTTTGGAGTCACGCGTTTTAACAATGCATACGTAGGATATAACTACCATATATTGTATCTGTATTTTCGTGAGAATAAAATATTATTTGCAAACTTTTACAAAATTCATATCTTGAAATTTATAAAATATCATAATGATTTAGGCTCAATAAAATAAAAAATTGATTATTCAGTTCAAAATATAGTGAATAATGTAAGTTACCCATAATAAAAAATAAGATTAAATGGCCTTTCACACTTCGATCATCTCTAGGTATGAAATAAAAATGCGAGGAATCCAAGTAGAACACATATCATCTCCGCACTGAGACAGACGAACTGTTGAACTGAAAAAGTTCTATATCACTGAAAACATATCTCGCGCAGCCATTTTTTGAAAGAATCCCGAATCAGTTACAGCGAAATATTTGTCCCCCGCCACGCCCACGTAAATGACAGGTCGGTCCGGTGTGCGAGTCACACCGGGGGTAGATGTTTTCGAGACAATGTCTCCACCGGCAAACGGGCAGATAGCGTCGACCGTTCACATCACGTAGCAAAGGCTGTAAAGCAGCTTTCGTTACTTCGTAATGGAATTTTACTTTCTCGTTAATTAAGCGCTGAAATCGAAATGGCGCACGTCGAGCGCGTACGATATCGCGCCGCCCCCGCCGTCTCTCTCTTTCTCTCTCGCCGCGTCCCGGCCCCACGGAAAAGTGGAGTGGAGTGGAGTGTGGAATGTGTGTGCCCGCGGCGGCGGCGGGCGCGTGGCGCGTGCGGCGTGTGTCACCAACAATTACGTCCCCGGCGCCGGCGCGCCCTCCTCTAGATAAACAGCGCCCCGCGCATGAGCGGCCTTACGTTAATATGGTAATAAGGCAGCCAAAGCAATGTAATCCGAACACCGGCCTGTTCCGGCGCGGCATGCATAAACGAGTGCGGATTCCAAAGGCGCTTATCTGCACCGGTGACGGCGGCGGGAGCGGTGACGGAGGCGACGGCCGGCTAACGATGGAGGCGGTGGAGGGGGATAGAAGCGAGGACGTGGGAGTGGTGGGAAAATCGCGGTAGGCAGGCGGCCGAGAACGGGAAATCGGGAGGCGCGCGAAGAACGGGGCAGGAAGTAGACGCCTTCTGCACCAGCCACGCCCCTCTCTAGTCTGAAGCGCCGCCGTAGAGGCAGGAGCAGGGGCACGGAGGGGCGGGCGTTGAACACGGAAGAGGGAGGGGCGCGAGACGGGAAGTGCAGTAGCGTTGCGGTGGGAAAGCGGGTCGCGGGGTGGTCTTGGGGAAGCCGGCGCGAGGCAACGGGGCAGTGGGACAGTTGGCAAACGGCGTAATCAGGTGGTTGAGAGGCTGCCTGTTTAGAACAGGAAGGCAGGGCAGCAAGATGGCAGAGCAACGCAGATGTAGGGCGACGGGGACGGGCAGTAAAGGAGACGCAATGAATCGGGATTCAGAGTGACGGGGACGCATGGGATGAGTCGCAGTTGTTGGAGATGAAAGGGTCGGGAATGCAGGAGCAGGCGTGGAGGAAAGGAAGATGCACACAAACGGGGCTGCGGAATAGGAACGCAGTGGATGGGGAACCAGGGTGGGGTCACAAAATTATAGATCCCACCCATTGTAAAGAACGGATAAAAATATGTTGCGTCCCATTTATGGTGATACCGGCAGTGTACGTAGGCACTGTCGTATAACTAGGTTCTTAATTTAGGTTAGGTTCATTTCGGCATATTTTACGGGATTAATATTTTATATAACTGTAGAAAAAATACTCTGGATGCTATTTTAACAATTCATTAAATTATTTTATATTTAGAAGAAATCTATGAAGATTGGATAGAGAAAGGAATTGTGGTATAGGTGGTTATGATTATTCCGTTGAAATGGCGGAGCAGCAAATAAGGGGAAAGTTGCAAATGATTTACTTTTGATTGGGAAATGAGTTTTCAGAAATTAAATCTTTAGGACGA
Source organism: Teleogryllus occipitalis (assembly GCA_011170035.1). Lineage (NCBI taxonomy): Eukaryota > Metazoa > Arthropoda > Insecta > Orthoptera > Gryllidae > Teleogryllus > Teleogryllus occipitalis. The sequence continues at coordinate 75,431 of BLKR01003673.1, read as the reverse complement.
AGAATAATAGTAAATTTGACCGAGCTTATATGAGTGCCAGAACCTCCTTTTACGAGTAACAGAGCTTACACGAGTGCCCTCGTACAAGTGCCAGTCTTGTTCCTAGAGATCTTTTTCTATATCCATGATACGCAATCTCTCTAAAAAATAAAAGTTGAAAAACACGAAAACTACTGAAGTTATTCGCACGGTAAAATAATATAAACGAATGACTCCTGAATAATGGGAAAATAAGGACATTTCAGACTGACAACTATGTATTGATTGTGAGATGGAAACGCAATGAGGTAATAGCATTTGATTTTAGCTACTTGGTCATATAACAAGTTTTATAAACGTTGTGTGAGAGGCAGATGTTCATGTCAAAACCTTGTCAGATTGTATGACGCGGCAATCGGAGGCGTGGACCTCCTTCATAAACCAATATCAGTAGATGGAATGACAGTATGATCCAAAAAGTTGCCGTCCTTTTTTCTGAATTTCTCATCATTTTTGACATAAATTCTTGTATGTTGAATACGATAAGTGAAGGAAATAATCCTTTTATTTTTTTCAATACAAACAGAAGAGAGTCAATTATATTTGAGGAACAGTTTAAAACAGGAAACGAATAGACAAGACCGGATAAACTATAACAGGTTGAACTATTAAATGAGATATCAAACTGAAAATTATTGAGTAACATCCGTAACAAAGGCGTGCAGCCTGCGAAACAGAGGGTCGTGTTATTGCTGCATAGTACCACTTCATGACAGATACTTCGAACGATTCCAAAGGAAATTAAGTTTAATTCTGATGAAAAATTATTTGTCACACGAAATGTCACACGAAAGTACAAATCAATCCACAAACACAAAAATAACAGAAATATCACTATCACGTTAATTAAAAAGGTGATGGGTTAACATTTATAGAAGCATTGGATGACTCTTATCAATTCAGCAACATTATTGTATTACATGAACGAAATGCTTAGTAGATTTAAGGATTGAAAGCAAGAAAGCAAATAATCAACCAACATGATAATTGTAATTTGTTTCCCAGATTTTTTATCAGCGATAAAATTTTGTGGGATCTTTTACCATTCAATCACCCTTAAAGATATAAAATCAAAATTATCAATTGTTAATATACAATAGTAATAGGTATTTTGTTAAAATCTTCTCCGTTTGAGGGGTAAATGTCAACAAGCAGAGAGCAGTTTTGAACTCGTGATATTAATGAAATTGAACATATTTCGAATTTCTGACAGGGTAATTAATTATAAAATCTAAAAGTAATCATAGTTTAATAAAAATAAATATTTTTCCGATGAATGTATCACAGTTTTGAGTTAATGTTATTTGCAGACGGTGCAAAAATATTGGCTGATCTCTTTGTTCCTTCTGTGTAGCGTATTTGGCTTCAGCGCGAACCGTTCTGCTCATAGATGAAGGCAACGAATCCCACGTATAAATATTTTCAGTTCGTAATCATGTCCCGGAAGGTATACTCAAACCACAGCGTGTCACAATATAATCTTTTCTATTTAACAAATAGAAAACAACTACTATATGTGACATATGAGGGAATGGAAATAAAGCAAAGCAAGATGTCATTTTAGCATTTTCTCAGTGAATTCAGAGAGAATTGGCTAAAAACCTGGTTGAGATGAGTGTTATTGACCCAGAAACTAATTAGTAGTTACCGTTCTTGTTACAGACATATTCAGTGTTTTATAATTATACAAATGATAAGAAATGAATTAATATCATTGTTAAAAATATTTTCGTTTCTGATGTATAGCACAGTATAGTTTCGAAATGTACAGAAGTAATCATGCAGCAGAAAGTATTTTAATGGGCTCTTGAGATTGTGTATCGATTTTATTTGTTTAATTCCATCCCTCTATGATTTGTGCAGTGCGTCTATTTTATTAGTGTTGCGACCGTGGAAAATTGTGCTTGGGCGATGAGCCCGCAATCGCCCGGGAGCGGTGCGCTGAACTTCCCTGGGATCGCTGCTCAAGGTCGCGCCCTGCCAGAGGCATGCTTTCCAGTCTGGTCGAATAGGCGATTTGTGATGGCTCGCTGCAATTTCATTTTCAAACAGAAAGGGTTTGTGTATGGCACATACTAAAATGTGTCAAACCGTTATGTGCATCGTATCCTTGAACTTTTCTTCCAAATGTTGACAAATGAAGAGAGTAATTACGGTTACTTTCAACAGTACTTCGCAACCGCACACACTACTTCTGTTTCCTTAAGCGGTTACATGCCGTTTCTGGAAACAGCATTATCATACATGGTGTGTGGCCTGTATTAGACTCCGTGCGATTTTTACTTTGGGGATTCCTGAATGATCGCTTATACGCGACAAATTCCCACATGGAAGAATTACGTTACGGCACAATATACTGGACAGGTCTCTCCAATTCCACAGAATATTCTTTACCAATTGAACCAGAACTTGTGTAGATGTCAAGAATGCATCAAAGACAATGGGGAGTAATTCCAGCATGTACCAAAACGTGAGTACAATTTAAACTTTCCGGTAGCGAAAAGCCACCTTCCCTCTGCGACAGTTCTGCCAAAGGGGCAGACCGGCCCCCCTGTCTCGACTTCCCCCGCATCCGTGGTCTCGTTCGCCGAGGCCAAATCCCCGCGCGATCGGCACATTTATAAAATGGTCGCACTGTACTATAATGAACAAATATTGTGTGAATAATTAGTAGTGAACTATCAATACTAACACGTGATGAATATTATTTCTAGATCGAGTGTCATCACAGTAGGTACATGTGCGTGAAAATGTGTTCCGGTGAGAATGTAAATCAGTTTTGTCAATTTAAATCATATAACGTTTCATAATTTTCTAGGAAAATCTAAGTCTGGCTTTTTTATCTCAAGTTACTTTCAAACTGCAAGCAAATTCGTATTTGCTTATTTACCACGCGTATACTTCAAATCCATCACCGGTGAAAATTTTACAAATGTTGAAATGTGTCTTGCTGTTAAAATGTTCTCAACGTAAAACTAGTTCGAAAGTCGACACTTTTCATACTAAAAAGAATTAAATTGAAGGATAAAATGTAAACAAAATACTTTGTAAGTATTTTATAAACTTGTATGGTATATCTATCCCTCGCGATGGCTCATTGATCAGCGTGCTCACTTTCTATGTCGCGACTCCGGGTTCGTTTCCCGGTCGGGCAAGATTATAGTGTTCATTTTCCTTGCCATGTCCCAGTATATGTTACTGTGTGACGATGAGAAAACTCCCTGCGCAGGTTGAGAAGACCAGAAAACGGCGTATGGATGCCTACGTGCTAACCACACGTCCCCCGTAACCCATGTCCGCAAGACCGGGACGCCGATGGTCGCCCAGGCTTCGTCAGACGCTATTGCGTCAAAGTACGTACATACGTATGGGTGTATCTTATATTTCAGACAGGCTAAGTATTTTATATATTATGCAACATATAAACAAGGGCTCATATTGCAAATAACTAACAGCCATAACAGAAATTACAAAAGGGTAAGAATGTGGTTTCTGTGCGCATAATTAAAAAAATAATTCCACACCATACAACGCTTTGGAGAAAATTTAATTTGTTCATTTGTACCCCGCACCCCAAATTATCCTTCCACAGTGCAGGAAAGTCTCTCCAAACCGAGCCGAATCAGGATCTCATATTAAAAATTGTATTTATGTCGGAAGTAACCACATCACTGTGAAACAAGAGAAGGGGACAGCATACAAGCATTTATTATGATTGTGGTGAGTACTCAGTTGACGGTTTCAAGCCGCAGCTCGTGCTACCAACATCATTTCTGTTGCAAGCACTCTCATCAGCAAGGTGCCTCTGCGGAGACACTTTCCTGGCATGCTGTATAAGAAATGTATTATTATCTACATCAATGGGCGCAATTGAATAAACGACAATCCTCAATGCTTTCATTACGCATGAATAACCGTATAATGTTTTCAATTATAATGCTACAATTTGACCACTACTGGTTTCAAGAGAATCAATTTGCACATGTTAATGGAAGTCGATAAACGCGACGAAAGCGTTAAAGGCCATGCTGCACTGAGAGAAGCGTCAAGGAAGAAAGCGGGAAGGTAATTAAAGGGGATTGCGCGATCCTAGACAAACGCTGGACTGCATCGAGCATTCCTCGCTTCATCAGAGGATGCGTAGTTCTTTGCATCGCTTGGAAGAAACCCAAGAAACTACGGCAATCCATAAAAATTAACGTCATTGTCTCCTTACTGTCATATTAGGTTACCCTGACATCTGAAAATTACTAAAAACGTCTTGGCACTTCAAGACACCGCCTAATTGACAGATAATTTAATGCACTTAATGGGGTATTAGTACACAGAATAAGTTCTTTTATTTCCTACCTAGTTCTAATTTAATTTCTTTTCTGTCAGTTTCGCATTCTTCCTTCCTTTTGTTCTTTACACAGATCTACGAGTAGATGCTAGTGGATTGATACTCCTGCGTTTGTAGGTCGTGGGGAAGTAACATAGGCGCATCTGCTGACGTAAGACATTATTTTCATACTTATCAATGCCAGAAGGTTCTATTGAATATTTTGGACGATTTTCAGTGTTGAATATTCTAGGAAAAGACACTTGAACTTAAAACTGTTAACTTAAATGTTCTTTCCCAGTCAGTTGTTTAGTATTGTCAACTTTAAACGATATGACTTTTCCAAATATCAATACATATGTAATATTGCTCCCAGTATCGAAAATGTCTGTAACGATTATAAATTAACGAATAATACATGTTATTTTGTTACGTCGAAAACATTATCGTTCCTTTCATCTCTTGCGAGAAACGCAGCTAATTATTTTGATGAGATACAGAAAAGGTAATTTGGCTAATATTTGCTGTACCTAATATTAGACTAATTTCGACTGATCTTAATAAAATTTTCTATTGATAAAAAAAGATAGAGGCAAATTACCACTGAAATTTTATAAATAATTTGATATTAACTCTTTCATACTTTTCATTTAACGCAATAAAATGTATTTGTAATTTAAAATAAAAAGTTTCAGTAAGGGTACACCATCCCTACTTATGCTATTTTCTCACAGTCCCTTTCAGTGAGAATGGATTTAATTATAACGTTTTTCGAAACTATACACATACCGCTAGAAATAGTGCATCGTCTCTAGCGATTGTAAATCTTCAGTACTTCGAGGTGGCGGGTTTGAGCAAAAGAGCTGCAATAACAATGAAACAGAATTGTACATAATTTATTGTCCTATTCACGTATACATGTAGTAGGTGTGACTATGCAAGCGCAGGGATTCGGGGACCCCCACAGTGCATTGCTATTCAATTTAAATTAAATATTTACCATGAGAGGGGTTTATGAAACAGTTGGAAGGGCAGAACTGATAGGCCTAGTCACGAACGAAGCAAGTTGGATTCTTTGAGTAGTGATGTGATGTTAACGCATCCCGAACGATTTTTGTACCAAAATGCGTTGGATATAAAATTTCTTAGTTTTAAATTATTTTTATTAATAAAAACAAATGTCATTTGTAAGTTTCGAAGGGAAGGAAGAATGTTTCTAATTATCCACTCCCACTAAGGCATACACACTGAATGCCTTTCGGAGTTTGTGTAATCCCACATGTTACAAAACATTTTATAGGTCAGAAAAAACATTATATGGAATCTAAATTTTTCTATGAGATATTTTCAGCAGTATCGAATAAAATATTGCTCAAAATTTGGATATAGAATATAAATAAAACGTACCCATTCATTTGTAAGTAGTATGTAACGGCGTGCAAATTATTTGTAAGTAGTTTGTAAAGGAGTACAATTGAAAGGTTTCTATGGAAAACTCCGTTGGTTTGGTTATTGAAAACTCCATTACCCTTCGCACACCCCGATTAAAAAATAACTTCTAAGTGAAACTATTAGTGAAGATCCACTAGATATTAACGCAAGTGTCCAATTTCTGCCCGCATGAGATTAATAATTACACGAGAATATTTCAAATAAAACTCTATACGGAATTTGACTGTTAAATACTTAATAATGTAAATATAATTATTCAGTGCTCTAATAGTTACAACTGAATTATTTTTACACAATACAGTTCCTTGTGGAATTCTGGTGTAACATATTAGAATAAAGTTAATGATCGGAATGGTAGTACGTACACAATACGTATTATTTATCTGAAACAAAGACGTATAGATGGTAGGTATCAAATACTTATTTCTATTAACAAATCTTTGATCTGCAAGAAACTGCACGAAACTCTATTTTGTTTCAATATACCATCTCATCTGAGTGAGATATCTGTTTACTGGGTACACAAATGTCTTTCTCCAGTATCTGCGCGTGCAACAAGTTACTCACAGAGCGTGCAATATATTTTACTAAAATATGAAGATGATAATTTATGTAAACACTGGTCCTAAATCGCTCAACGTTTTCACCATCAGTCAATATTAGTCTATGATTTGCATAGATATTCAAATTCTAGTGATATTACTATCTTCATTTTTACATTCGAATCGTTCAAACATATGGGAATTACGAACGCTTATCACAACCTCTCCACGGTTAACATTGGCTATTTCTTTAATTTTTGATTTTAAGGGGGACTAAATATTGAATTGTTTTAAATTCCTGTAATGAAGTATCCTTAGAATTTTCTACGTTTAGTACATGTACGATACGTTTGGAAACATTCGATACGTTTGGAAATAGAGCAATTAAAAATAAATAGTAGTCTTTAATTTCCCTTTTATTGCAATACATCATTTACTAATTACTGTGGCAAGTTTTGCACTAATGTCACACCACTACAATTTCTGAATAATCAACGTACACTTACTAATGTAAATGTTTTAAATTAAGTGATGCGTCATTTGATTTAAAATTGCCGTCTTATATGGTCGATGTTCATTTCCGCTCTTGAGCAATTTTGTCCAATGTTCTTTTGAGAATAAAATTCCAGCGGGCAGAGTACAGGTTGTCATGCACGTTCTTGCGTATTAAACGCAAATCTCACAAAACAACTAAAAGATGTGGGCAAACGTTTTGCTTTGTAATCCTGAAGTTAAAATTGTGTTATAAGGTAAACAAGAATGTGAGTAAAACTGTCACTTCAACATACACCATTTCAACGCCGCCCACAATATTTCCGAATATAGTATTGCCATGTAGCTTTATTTTAATCCACAAACGTACTACGTGTTAACAGTTTATGCACATAATTTAGTTCTGCATGCCCGAAAAGAAACTGCTCCCAGTAAGAAAATCAAAATAACTCGTCGACAATTCGAAAAAGAAGATGGGAAAAGAGGATTTGATGCTTCAAAAGAAAGAACAAAGTTGGGTATTTCAAGATGCGTTTTACATTTTGGCAATGGTATTTTGTGACGTAAAGCAACTGACAGAGCTTGCTTCATGCTTTAGTACACATAATGTTATCTACACGTTAGTTGGATTTGAATCGTCTTTTCTTGACACTCAGGTGTTCTTGCCGTAGCAGATTCTAAGTCTTAAAATTGCGCTGCTTATCGTATTTTATTTACAGATTTCATTCACTGATGAGATGTGGGTCGTATTTAAGATGCACTCCAGCACGATATGTTCAAGTTCTGTATACACCGTTCCACACAAATTATCTTTGCAAACGAACAGAACTATGTCCGTAATTAAATCGGGAGAATTCGCGTCTTGCTTACGAACGTAACAGGTCGCGTGAGAGGAAAAGGACCACTAAGAACGTTTCGTTGCTTAGGGGTTCTAACGTCAGGAAATAATGAAACTTTCGATTAATATATATGCATATAATGTCATTTTCACGTTTTTTTAAATTTATAGATCCAAATGTTTAAAAAAATGTTTTATACACACATACACATTTCACTTCAAACATATTGTAGAAAAAAATATTTTAGGCTCTTTTGAAGAAAAATGTTAATTTGACAGTGTTTATGCATGGATACAACATTTATTACCGTTCACATAGTTACTATGAACAAATAATGAATGTACTTTGCTTCTGATTGCCTTGTAATTATTACATTCACGTAATGTTTCTTCAATGAAAGTTCGGGGAATATTACACAATTTGTTGTTTTCATTCTTGCCCTATCAGATTTTGTTTTTTGTACGTTTTCAATTTGCAAAAATTGTGTTATTTTTTATATCAACTCTTTGCCAAATCGTAACATAGCTAAAGAGGAACAATCCGAATCATCCTGTTCATTCTCAAATGGTTCATTGTGTTCATCCTTCTGAACGTTTATCATGCCTTCTTGGCGTCCAAATCCTCCCAAGCGACTTTTGTGTTAAGACAGTCTGTGTGAATGCATCACTGACTCGAGAGAAGTAGCAGTCATTGATGCGACTTCATTGCAGAGATTTAATCGGTCTTTGATATAATATATATTTCCGATTATTTTCATTGATGGTCACACGTACAAAAAAATAACTTCTAATGACATGTTCAAGTAATATCAGGTTCTTCCCTATGATTGTTTTCGTGCAGAAACACAGAAATCAAATATATTCAGAAAACATCTAATTTCACAGTAAAGGGAAAAGGAATATAAAAAGTGATGGAGAAAGTGTTGCAAGTCGACACACAGATTCAAACGTCGCACTTGAAAATTACAGTCGGGTTTGCAACTAGATGTATCTTCAAACTTTTATTTCTATAATAAAGTAATTATTGTATTTTTTAAACAAATGACATTTTCTCGCACATTCACTGACACTTTTACAACACAATTATGATAATTTTTTCAACACTGTATATTCGTGATGATGTATTCTGTAATAAGACATGCCCTTACTTGTTTCATACAATATTTCATTAAAATAAGAGTTTTAGAAAAATGGTACGCAATTCGCCAACGAAGCTACTCCATGAACTCTTTAGCTCCATCTTATTTCAGGTTTCACTATAAATGAATACAGTTTTAGTATTCCAGAGTCCTTTGAAAATGTTATGTTGGGTAATTCAATCCGGCAAATAGAGTTTTTGCTTTGAGTGAATATTGTATATCATTCAACTTACATTCTAAGTTCACTATCAAATAATGTATGTGAATGGCTTACGGATGAACACAAATTAATTACGCGATCATATACTGATGATGTCTTTCCATTGAACAAATGGAAAAATATCACCCGGGTTGCTATGGGCAATTGATTTTATCATACTTACACTGTCCAAACCTTTCATTTAATCTTGCTAAGCAATATACAATTACTAATCTCAATGTTGTTAGTATTTTATTTAGGACCCTTCCCTGTATTACATCTCTTTTTCTAATCTGCGCTGTAAGATTTCTACAGTTGAGTCGCAGAGCGTTTCACAATTATATCTAAACCTTTAAGTGAGATCGTCATTTTCATCAAAAATATATTACACATTTAAGTTTAAAGCATATCATCATTGTTTTATCCGATTACATGAATAATGTCAATTGCTACTATCGAAGGCCACACCTTTGTCTTAGGGCATCCTTTTCAAAGCCGGAATTCAGAATGCAGAGCCAGGAAATTCTCTTCAAATAACAAAATTTCCTCAAATTTAAAACAACATATTTTTGATGAAATGCTTTTTCGTATTAAGAGATAAACATTTTATTTCGTTTCAGATTATATCAGATACATTACATAACTCACAATATTAATTTCGAATACCTGCTTCCCGAAACATTGCAACGAATTGTCACTTCGCATTCTTTTCAGCTTGTCATCGTTTTCAGAAGTAGCATTGTGGGTGGAAGAGGAAATACTCATGGATCACACTATGTTTTCAAATTTAGCAAGTGACAAACTTACAGTCATATCGCCATTGTCTTATTTCCGCTTACAAGAAATAATTCAGTGAAATTCATCTCAATAAACATTGTTTTTTGAGTATCAACATTCCTTTCTGAGAACGGTTTTCAGCAAATAATGCGTAAAAAGTCGCAGCCAGCTCAAAGTTTTCTAAGATTTAATAACATCTCCTTCCAATGAAATTTATTCGTAACAACGAGGCATGTTTTGTAACTTATATCACGGTCAAACGATAAAAATATTTCTAAGCAATTCTCCTGCTCATGTTTCACTGCTTCAAATATCACATACAGGAATCAAAGGGAAAGAGGTCGCTTTCTACCGGAGGTAAATAATCGGTGAACTTCTGATCCGTTGAACCATATGCGTGTTTGTTCTTTATTTCTTTTTTTCGTATTTCTCCCGATAAAATCCTGGTCATCAAGTTAATAAAACTCAACTACGGTTCTCGAAACCGGTATTCACTAAGCAAATGAAAAGAACTCCACGTCCACACGTTCTTCCCTCCTTAACAATATCACGCACTTCCAGTTAAACATGAATTCGTAAAGCTCTTCGCGTCAGTTATTTCTTTTCCGGTTATATACCCGTATCGACAAACAGCTTCACCTCACAAGTTCCACAGTTTCAATCATCCTTCTCGCAAGGCGAAACTCTGCGGGTCTCGACGAGCCATTTCCTCTCGCTATCTCCACGTGACCCGGTTCCGGTCTCCGGCGCCGCGCGGCGCGGCATCCCGCTCTTGAGCAAAACGTCACATCGGCCGGCGCCGCTTCTACGTTTACGGTCGCCTTCCGCCAACTTGGACACGCGGCCTCAACGCCGACACTCGCGGGGCTTCGCGCGCGCGCAAAAAGTGCCCCCTCCAGAAAAAGGTGGGCGTCGCGACGACGCTCCCGGGACGCGCTGGGGGACGAGCTCTCCGCGCCGAAGCCGCTGCGGGCAAACGCGTATCGGCGACGATCGTCGGCGTCGAAGGCGCAGCCGCCTACGCCCGCCTCCCGGACTTTTTACCGTCACCTAATAAATTTCTTCGGCAACGCACGATTTATGATGGCGACGTTATTTCTTCGACCGTTGATTGCGGCTGATCGATGTTATCAACGCGATCGCTCCTCTCGCGCGCGCGTTTGCGACTCGATCGATTCTCGCGTATCCGGAGAGGCTGCGGCGGCGGTGGCGGCGGCTGCGAGCGCGGGCACGTGCCGGGGGAAGCGGTGTCTCCCGCCGCCGCCCCTCCTCGCCCCCGCGAGCACGTATCGAAACGCAGTCGTTTTTCCTCGCTGTCAGATCCGTCAAGGGTTGACTGAGTGGCGGCCGGGGCGGGGACGCACCGCGGGCAGCGAAAGCGAGCGCTCGCGCTGCGGGCGCAGCCGTCGCCTCCGCACGCTCTCGCCGCCCCTGACCCCGCCCCGCCCGCTGCCACTCGCCACCGGCCGAGAGCTCTATAAAGGACATCCGGCGCGGAGCCGCCTCCCCGACTTTACAGCTGTATAAACTTGGTTGGCAAATTACCCGGCCAGTGAACTTCACCATCGCGTTCTGTTATAATTACAGCGGGCGGGGAGCAGGCGACAGCGGGCGGCGCGCGCGCGGGAGAAATGGATCTGGGCCGGAAACTGCGCTCCCGCGCCCGCGCGCCGCCCGCCCCCGCCACGCCCCCCGTCCCGCCCCCGCCCGCCCCCGGTCACGCCGGCCCCAGCCGCCCCCGGCGTCCGCGTGGGGCGCGTGGCGGTCGGGCCGGCGGCGCCCGCCCCCCATCGATCAGCGCGCGGGCGCGCGGGGCAGCGCGGCACAGCACAGCACGACGCGGCGACCACGGCGGGCGCGTGCGGCGGCGGCGGCGGCCGCTGCGGCGGAGGCGGAGGCGTCTCGCGCGCGGAGGTGCGTCGGCCCGCGCCTCCACGCGTCCGCCGCTGCCACCGCTCCCGCAGCGGCGCTCGCCGATCGATAGCGGCGCGGGCGGGCGGCGAGCGGCGGGCGGCAGGCGGGCCACGCACATATCCGCGCCGCCGCGCCGCCGCCGCCGCTGCCGCCGCGGAGCGAGGCCGCGTGGTCGCCGGCGGGCGCCGCTACAGCTGCCGGTCGCCCCGCCGCGCGCGCGCTGCCTCGGTGCCGCACCGCGCCGCGCGCATCGTCGGCCCGCTGGCGCCGCGTGGCGTGTCACTCCGTCCCTCCGACGTCACTCACCGTCTCGGGCGGCGCGGGCCGCGTCCGCCAGCAGCAACAGCGACAGCAGCATCGCGGCTAGCAGCGCCGGCAGCAGCAGCGGGGGCGGCGCCAGCGCCAGCGGCGGCGCGAGCGCGGGCCGCGACGCGCACCGGCGGCGCATGCGGGCGGCCGCTCGGGCGGCGGCGGCGGCGGAGGCCAGGCGCGCCACCACGCTCTTCAGGAGGCGGCGCGCGACCGCATGGCCCGCGGGCGCGGGCGCGGGCGCGAACACGGAGGCGGCGGCGGCGAGGGGGAGGGCGAACGCGGGCGGCGGGACAGCGGAGACAGCGGGGGCGGCGGCGGAGCAGGCGACGCAGGCGGCGCAGGCGGCGCTGGCGGCGCTGGCGGCCGTGCTCAGGCGGTGGGCGGGCGGCGCGGGCCGCGGCGCGCCATGGCCCCGCGCTGGCAGCGGTGACGAGCGGCGGCGGGCGGGCGGGGGCTGCGCGCGGGCGAGGGCGCTCGGTCGGCGGCGCAGGAGGCGTCGGGCGCGCGGCGCGGGCTGGCGAGCGACTGGCGGCGGGGCGCCGGCCGCGGGGCCCGGGTGGCGCGGCGCCCGTGCGCCGGCCCGCCACACGCGCCTGCGCCCTGCGCCTCGCCCCGCCGCCCTCGCCCGCCCCTGCCCTGCGCGCCGCCCTGCGCCCTCGGCCCTCCGCCCTCGGCCCTCGGCGCGTCGCCAGCAAAAACCGGCACGCGGGTGCTTTGCCAATTTACCCGGCCACCGGAGCGGCCGGCGCTCGCCCCGTCACCCTCACCCCACGCCCACCCCACCCCACCCCACCCCTCGCCCGCCCGCCCGCCCACTCCGCCCCGTCCCCGTCCCCGCACCCCGGCCGCGGCGGTACGAGAGGCGCGAGCCCGCGGGTGACGCCAAACCGCCGCCACCGCCTCTGCTACGCCCCTCTGGCGACCGCCCTCCGCGCCCTCCGACGCCCCGCCTTCGCCCCTCCTCCACCCCACCGTCCCCGCCGCGCGACACACCTGCCGGCGCCGGACACCGATCTCGTAAGCGATAAGCGTGTTAAGGCGAGATGCACGGCGCGCGATAGCGAGAGGATCGCCGGAGGTCGGAAATAGAATTAAAAATGCAAATGGCCGCGAGGGCGCGGCAAGAAGCTCGCCGATAGACCGCCGCCACCTGGCCCTCTGCAGCCCCCGTGCGGCCTGGTCCCCGCGTCCGCTCGGTTTCCGGAAGGCGCCGCCGCCGCCTACGCCGCGGCGTGGGCGAGCGCCGCTTGGGGATGCGTGGGGCGTCGCCGGCGCCTTCCTGGTGGCAGAAAATAGATCGCTCCACTTCCCAAGCCTATCTCTATATTACTAATATCCGGTTCAAAGAAAATTGTCAAGCCTCCGGCCGTGTGAGAGGAGTCAAAGTTTGCGTTAGTTATCCAAGAACTCGGAAAAAATACAAGAAATAAGGAACCGTTTCGAATTTGACTGCAAAATGCAGATATTTGGTTTTGTTACCTCGTGTAATCTCGTCGTGTGCGTACCGTCTGAATACCGAATACTATATTATGTTCTTGCAATAAATAGTGAAGACTTTTTGTTGAAATATTTAATGTTTTTAGTGTTGTACGAGATTATTTTATTTATTGTTCTTGAGAAGGTGTACGGGCTACATCTTGGAAAACCATTTTCTGTGGGGATTTATTGAGCAGCATTTTTGCTGCACCAGGCCACTAGTTACCTGGTTCTACCACCAAATTCAATTTTCTCATAGTTTTCATAATTTTATATTATTTACTTCGAGAATAGTAGCGAATCTTCGGCAAATATAGTGCTGGATAATAGATTGCTGCTAGGTGTTCCGTTTTCTTGCTCGCACTCGCTCGAGCGTTTCATTCTCGATCGTCCGAGCAGCCTGCGCTTGCTAGCTGTCCGCTTATTCACAGTTCATCGCCCCTGTCTGCCTCGCTTTACCTCTTGGCGATGGATCAGGTGACTTGTCATGTACGATACCTTTAGGAAATACTAAGCAATAAGCATGGGGAAACTTTCATGCAAATATTCCGTTTATAATAGCTTCATTTACAACATATAATTAATTAATCAATTTAATTAATTAATTTGTAAATGTTGTACAGATTTATTTTGGAAAATAAAGATCAGAAGATAATCACTAATCTTTCCGAACAAATATTGCTCCTTCTTTTTCCTAAAATAACAATTGTCAATTCCGCTTAAGTATCTTTCTTTTGCTAAATTTATAGCACGAACACAACATTCTCGCTATTGACGCTAACCTAACGTAGGCTTATTTTTTCTTTCCATTTTTTGTACATAATTTGTCCTCCTTGTTTAAATGTTTCAGAGTCACAGTATCTTTTATTTTCCGTTGTACATTTGAAATCGTGACTCAACTGAAATCGTGACAGCAGTACCGAGCATGAGATGCTCTGTTTTCTCGGCTGAACTGTTTTCGCTCGCGACGTCGACGGGAGCGAAAGCCTGTCATACTCGGCTACTATCTGGCGGGTTTTGTGTTAACTGTCGCGGCTTTCAAGCGAAATCGTCTCAGGAGAAGCGCTCTAATGCACACGATATGCTATAGCGTTGTTCCCAGTAAATAATCTGAAAAGTCAAGTTTTTACTGAAAATGACTAGTGTACTATTATATTATACTGTGTATAAATACTGAATTGAAACTGTGTATTATGCTGTGTAAAATCGGTCTAAACCGGAATCTGTATTGGCCAGAAACCTGCCTAAACCGGAAAATTTCTCCGGCCTGTGAAGTTAAATGGCATTTTACACAGCATAAAACGGAACCACTTTAACGCGAAAATGGAACGGTTTTTCATGTCCAGCAGGAAAAAAAATCTTTATAAAACGGAATTCCTGTGAATTGAATGCAATTGGCAGAGAGACGCGAGATGTTTTTAATGAGATGAATGCATCTGCAAGTCTGTTTTCAATTCTCTATCCCACACGATTTAGTCTTGGCAACTCTACTGTGAGGGAGAGGGGTTTCCAATGACAGCGAAGAAATCGACCTTGGGGTCGATTGTCTCACAAGGCATAGGTCTTAGGGGAATTCCCTCTTTCCCAACACTCTGAGCGTGGGAAGCTGTAACGCATGGCTTCTATTCATGCGTCTTCCTGCTTCGCGTTGAAAGGCATAACCCCTGCACCAGATATTACCCATTGCCATGCGAATGTATCAGAAAGTCATAGCATTGGTTTGTGACGCTTTGTGCGTTGAAAGAGTCAGCAAGCGTTACGAATATAGCCAGGAAGGTGTATTTTGAAACTAAAATAAGCTGTCAAAGAAGAGTGTTTAATATTCATTTATAAATGATTCCTTCCATAAATACGTTATATGTTAATGTATTTTGATAATTATAATGAAGTCATGTAATTTGCTGGTTTCACGGCAGAAACGTCAATATCAGGTCATAATATGGACAACCTTGCATAAAACGGAAACCTCCCTAAACCGAACTTTTTGTCCCGATCGATTCCGGCCTACGAAGATTTTACGGTTAAATTCTCCTGGGTGATTGTCGCAGTGGAATTCATGCACACCTTCGTAATTAAAATTTATTACGAATTAAAATCCATACGAATTAAAATTCAATACGAATTAAAATTCATAAAATCATAAAACTTAAGAAAAAAGTCTATTTGTCTGATTATTAACGCTATAAAAATGTTTTGAGATCATCTATTTTTAGTAGTTTTTACGACTATTATCCTTGTTCGACAAAATGTTCTTTCAAGGATTTTAGATTGTGAAGAATTAGATTGTGAAGGATTTTAGAAGTGAAACTCTTCTTTTTCTGTAATGATTCATAACATTCCGCTGCGAGTACTCGATCTGAGCAAACCTCTGAGCGCAGCACTACACTCAGGAGGTTCCCATATTACAAACAAAACCCAACAAACAAAATACAAAATAGCACAATTAAAACCTTTAATAAACACCAAAGCTGCCTATCAATAGATAATGCCATCACTTTATATAAATCCATAATCAGACCCTTAATGTTACACATGCTCTGTCTGAACCA
Source organism: Teleogryllus occipitalis (assembly GCA_011170035.1). NCBI lineage: Eukaryota > Metazoa > Arthropoda > Insecta > Orthoptera > Gryllidae > Teleogryllus > Teleogryllus occipitalis. Next base: position 59,381 of record BLKR01003673.1, on the reverse strand, counting down.
ACGCATCTGCTACTACCATAATAAACTACAAATAATACAAAATAGATTTCTCCGATTAGCAACCCACGCTCCATGGTTTATATCCAACAAACAAATACACAAAGAATTGAATATGCCGGCTCGGTGTCCGAGATCGCTAAGGCAGTACTGTCGTAGTGATCTCGGACCGAAGAGTCGCGGGTTCGAGTCCCGCCTCGTGCATGGTTGTATTTGTGTTCGTCCTTTCACCCCTCATCATCAATCACCATATCGTTTCATCCACATAGTTACCATACCGTTAACAGCAATAGTGGTCGCTAATGACCTTAGATGTTGATGCGACCTTAAATAAACCAATAAAAAAATTGAATATAACTTCCGTCTCCAAACACATAGCCCATCTATCCAATACATTCGATTCAAATATCAACTCAATACCACACGCCGTCCACTACAACCTGGCCTCAACAGACCATACTCCAACACGCATAAAAAACCGTTGCCCTTCCTAAACTTATTTTCCAACAATTGTGAACAGTAGGTGCAGAGTGTAGCTTCCTACTCCTTCCCGTAGTTAGTTAGTTTTTAAGTTTAGGAAATAAGAATAGCTTTAAGCCAGCAATACATATGAAAAATTAAAATGTTACTGAACTATGTACTACATCCGAATGGAAAATAAATATTAAATAAAAAAACACTCAGGAGGAGTTTACCATTCGTGGTGTTAAGGCGTATTAGTGAAAAGTTGAAGTTTACACAGTGCGTAACTTATTTAATCTAAACTGCATTAGTTTAATAAGTGATCAACTCTACAATAGAATTCAATTCAGATCTGGCCTGCGCCTGTGCATCATCGATGCTTTAGGGCTGGTTTATCCAACCGAGAGCCAAATGGAAGTAGTGGAAGGCGATGACCGTCAAATACCAGCTCCAAATGCACCAGCGTATCTGGTAACTCCATCACAACAAACGTAGATGTTTCTTCATTCAGCACCGACAGTGAACTCAACAAAGATATGCAGCCACATATGCAAAATAATATTCAACCAAGGTCAGTTATTATGTGCCAGCCGAAGCCAAAACCTCATCTAGGTGCAGTGATAATAATAATGAAAACTCAGTGCCAAAGCCCCCAAGTGAACAGTGATAAAAGTGGGAACAAAGATCTTATTCAAAACCCAAATCAATCTATAAAAGTAGTTACCAACTCCGCTACTTATTATGCTACTCCTACTAAAACGACCGTCTAGCTGACCTTCCTGATGAGATGTTACAAATTCAACCTACCCCGCTACATCTGAAAATATTAGAATCCCACCCATCCACATTAATAATATTACAAACATTATTGAACTAAATCAGGAAATTAAAACCCAAATGAGTTTGCAATTCACCGTAATTTACAACAACTCTTCCAATGAGTCGTGCGTCAATTTTATGAAGCAAGTGTGTGTATTTTTAATTTTGGTATCGTTTTATTCTTGTTCTGGTTTCGGAATTTATATAATTGTTCAATACGTGGGTTGTGCAGACAATTGTATATATCTTGTATATGTCCCGATACGTCTAGAAAAAACCTTTTAAATGCTAAGAAGTATAAAGATTTTTGTGCACACACTACCGGAATGTCGGAAAACTTGTAAATGACTTTTAGAACTGTTTTGTAGTAGATTCAGCAGACAATTTACACATAGCAATAAACCTGAAAGATGAATTTTAAGCAATTCAAATCGATACAGAATTTAAAATGCTATGTAAGATCTTTTAGGTGCAAAGCTTATAATACATTTAATATTTTTATCGAGAATCAAAAGAATAGTTTGTAATAATTGCGGTAATTTATTACTGTATTGTATAATTCTAAAAGGAAGAATATGCCTATAGAGGTAATGTACTACAGGATCTTTGGCAACCTTCTCGAATGGATTTTTCACTGTGTTTCCCTTGATCTTTTGAGCTAAAATGGCCACTTGCTTTGCTTCTGGACAGTAAATACGGCGCATCTTCTCGCAAAAAGGCATGTGCCGTTTTTACTGCGTTCGGCGTTAAATAAAGAAATAAACACGGTTCTGCCGTTGCCTCCACCTCTTTATCGATCTCCGACGGTACCACATTACTTTATTTGTGTTTTAAAAACTGTGAAAACCTGAGAAATATTTAGGGAATAAAGGTGAACTATCTGTCCAGAAGAAGTTTCCATTTCAGAATTTGCACAGCGTACCGTAATATTGAACTAATGAAAAATCACGATTTTATTATAGAATAGACATAATGTAACTTCAAGTGAAAGGATGTAGCCAAATAAGAAGGTGCAAAGGGTTTCACTTCCTTATTCGGCTATATCATTTATCGTACCTTCCAAATCTGTTTCAAAATACACACAATATTCAAGTATGAGCTCCATTCTGTCATATGTAATTTGGATTGGCTAAATAAGTTTCTTTATATGCATCAACACGCCAGGTGGCACTGTTATTTGTTGGTAACAGTTCTTTGAACCTCTTCATGTATCATTTTTGTTGTTCTTTCATTCATTTCAAATTCCTCTTTTCATTTACTCGATAGATGGGCAACCAACTTTGATCTATTAAAGGATTGAAAAAGTCAATATTCACGCAACAAATTTGTGAAAGTTTTCATATTTAATTTCGTACTCTGTGTGTGGATCTGGTGCAGATTAGTCCGTTCAACACATAAGTTGCCCCCAAAAACGAAGTTCAGATTCCAGCAACTGGTCATTAATTAAAGACAAAAGCGAATGCAAATGGTCAGAGTGGTACTCATTACGTATCAGTAACAGTTTTAGCTCTTATAATATGTATATTACAACCCGCTGCTCCTCGTTTATGTGAACAAAACGGCTTACTAATTAAATCAACGAGGAAACCGAAACAATAAGCTCACCTACGCTGAAATTTTCATTATGACTAGAATCGGCATTTCATCGTGTGTGGGAGAGTAATTTAAAGCAATCGACCCGCACACATTTCGAGTACAGTTTCTGCATTCTGATCCCCTAGACTTGGCATACATGATGTGAAGAACATTAAGTAATGTAGTACTATCACATTTATAATACTGGTTATTTCAGTATAGTGGAAATACACTTCCTCACTCTTGAGCCAAAGATAACTTATCATAAAGATAACAAGGATGACCCAACCGAATTCCAAGTAACCCTTTCTTCTATAAAACAAATTCCCATCTAACAATAGATCAAACCCTTTCCCCCGGCTCCTCTAAATCAAATATTCCTGCTCCTCTAAATCAAACACTTATAGGTGTAACCTTTTCCTAGAAACTTCTTTGATCCCATCATATCCAGTCAACAGTCTCCAAAATAAACAGCATCATTATTGCCATTTACCCTTTCCTGACGACAGAACTCATCCCTCCTAAATAGAGAATCCTCATCTACTATTTCTATATCCGCTCAATCTTACCTAAGCCCCTACCACCATGAACATCAATCTCCCAAACGAACCTCGACTATATCACCAATGTTAAAAACCAAATAATCCGTCTCATCTTTCGACCTCATCCTATACCAAATACATGGATATTAGGTCCCAACACACATCCCAGCACCCTCATATCCTCAACGACTTCACAAATTCCAACATTCAGAACTTTACCTCTAACCCGAAGTTTAAAACCTATTTTTCTCTGACGAGAACTGCTTCACGGCTAGTTGCCGTTAAGTAGTACTCTTGCACGGGAAGTCTCTTCCTCGATGCAACGCCGTCGCAACTCTACAAATGGACAAGTCCACAATTCATATTGAGTGCCTGAGGCTTGGGAGAGTTCACAACAAGAAATGTACAAGACAATACTGTCATAGGCTACTTGCCTATTTGATGAGATCGTAAAGTCGAAAAGCTATCCCTGAGAGGGCGTTGTTTGATTACCCTTCACTGCTGTCACCTAACCGGGTGTGAACGTCAACACTAAGGCTGGACTGCCCAAAGCCAAGTTTGGGTATTCCTCAGATGTGGAGGAATAAGTTCACCTGCAGCGATAAAGTGATAAACATTAAAGGCAAACTCAAGAGATCCACCTCGTGTGGAGGACCAGCGACAATTCCCGATCACTGACATCACTTTCGCGTTTTATTCGGCTCTTCAGATCCGGACAAACCGCATGATTGAAGTTTTTCGCACTTCACGTGTTTAACGTCGCTGATGACAAGAACTGCTTCACGGCTAGTTGCCGTTAAATGATACTGTTGCACGGGAAGGCTCTTCCTCGATACAATGCCGTCGCAACTCTACTGATGGACAAAGTCCACAGTTCATATTAAGTGACTCAGGCTAGAATGAGTCCACAACAAGCCGTGTTGAAGAAAACAGCATCATAGGCTGGGTTGCCTGTCTGATGAGACCGTAAGCTCAAAAAACGATATCCCTCTCATCATTTTCACTTTCTATTCGGCTCTGCAGAGAGAAGAGAAGCATTTGCCAGTCCAGAAGTTCACATGAACTCCATAGGCATTTTGAGGTAAACTTGATTTCTCTTCAGATTCTGTACGAGTGGAAAATACTTAGGAAGACATCAGGAAAGTGGGGTATACTCTTGCAGGACACAAGTTTGTTTTCGGATATCTATTATGGCGTTAATAATCAGCGCTCAATAATTTCGCTTTTTCGACTTGTCATATCCTTTTTTACCAATCTGACAAAATTTTGTGACTCTTCTGAATTTTCCTGTAATATGAGACTTTAAACATGAATGTTATTTCGTGTGATATTATATCCGATGTACTTAAACGTATTAACCTGTTCTATTATCCTGTTTTAGAGGCTGGCTGGGTTGGATCCTTCGAATTCTATAGTTTATGGTTTTCTTCCTTTTATCATTCATTTGTCTAGCAGGAATTGTTTAGCACTAAGATCTTTTTTTTATTTTGTGATCTAATAGAATGTGTTTGATGATCATTATGCACATGCTGCTTTATACCAAGCTCCGTTGGGTGGATTGGTGAGGCTGTATGAGGTGTGTAGGAGTTGAGGCTGTTTGTTGGTGTAGGAGTATGAGGCTGTTTCGTACTAACTAAAATGAACAGAGATATCAACAGCTTGTCAACATTCTTGGACACACAACGATCCGCAGGTAGATAACACTTCTTATTTTTGTTTTATTTAAAAGAAATAACGTATTAATGTCTTAATGGAGGTTAATTCAGGTGTGATTTGTAGCGTAATGTTTATTTTTTCCAAAATTTCAATTCCCAGCCACGTTACCCGTTTGTTGATGAATTGAAATGTGTGTACTAAAACCAGAGGTTCTACATCTCAAGATACCTAGAATAAGAGGTAGAGCGAAGTGGGTGGCTACACAATAGCATCTGCGCATGACGTCGCTATCGAGAACAACTCGCCGTCACACCCATGCAGCTGCATGAAGACAAACTTAAATAACGCTAAATATTCTAACATACAGAAGATCATTTATTAATATTTACTCAGAATAAATAACGACAATAATATCGTAAATCAATTGTCTATTTTCCTGAAAAGGGATTTTAAAGTAAGTTATAATCCAGCTGTAAACGTTTGTAGTAGCACACTGCAGGGCATTTTGAACTGTACTTGAAATGTAATCTGCTCATATGATTTCACTTCGCCTTAACTCGTTACTTGGAAAGTACGATATTACATTACATTTGATGATATTAAATCACCACGTAGTTATTCCGGAAAATATTGCAAAATACGAAAACAAGAAAAGAAAAAATTAATATATACTTTAACTTTATTTTGAAACAGAATAAAATGAAACCTGACACTTTTTCACCTTTCGCTTGTGACATTCAGCACATCTTGCTTCAGCTTCAATATTTAAATGTCGTATCCTAATAAATATCCTTGTCCTGCAATATAACTTTACCACTTTAGGATTCAAAGATGGGAATTTCTGTGACAAAATTTTGCAGTCTCCGTACCACATTACGTTCTTTGCATAGACTATTCTGTCTGAAATTCTGTCTGTTGTGAAAATATAAGTTCAGACTCTTTTATTATATTGAACCAATTATTTGTTAGTATGCATTTGGCTGTCCAGGAAACACCGCGTCCAAGGCACAAGTGTCGACGGTTCGGCCGCCGTTCTGCGTTCTTTCTCAGGGCGTAATTACTTGTTGAGACTATCAAACCACCCCGAGGCAATTTTACCAGCAAATGATTGGTTGTCAAAACTGGTATTGTCTAAATAAATTTTCAATTCTTTCCGCACTTTTGAAATCATTCCGTCAAGGTCACATACGACACCTACTTCTATCAAACCTGCATCTTGGGCTGCACTGATTATTTCTTTTAATGATTCCTGAGTCATGGTAGTATCAAAATTATAATACATAGGCTGCTTCCAGTTTCCACAAAGTGCACGAGCCATTGCTCATTAAACCTATGTGGTCCACAAATCATATCTATTCCTTGATCATAAGATTCTCTTGAATCCACATATGAATGTGGATTCATGAAGTTTTTCTATTCGTGCGAAACTCCGTGGTTTGATTTGTATTCATTCTAACACATTACGCAATATTCGTGGATGACATTGGAATGAACAAGACACCCATTTTCTTAAAGTGGATAGGGCAGGCAAGGGAAGAAATGTTCTCAGATACATATAATACTTTCTGGACAGTGATCGAAGTGTGAGTGCCTTTACTACATCTTCTTTCCTCCAACGTGGATCTTTTTAATGTTCCAAGAGGCATTCCATTTAAATGGTGGTAAAAATGTTTGAAAAGGGTTTTTTGACTATTCTCTTGATATCTTTTTTCTTCAACTCAGCCATTCATTATTTTTTTCTTTTTGTATTCTAAGAGAAAATTGCAAAGATTTAGTTTTAGTTCTGAGAACCAACACTTCATTTTTTAATCCTTCGATTTTGGCATTGGCAAGATTCAATTTTGTTACTGAATCCTTCAGTACAAGATCAGTTTCTGTGGCTGCATCAACTTTTAATTTTTTTGTTGAAAGATTGCAGAGAGTATTTGTAGCACGAATACGTGTTTTACGCTTTGAACATTCCAATCCTCGTTCACATACTTGTTCTGTTCTTTGTGATGTGCACTGATAACACAGGCGCACAAAATAAAAAAGTTGTCTGACCCAAAGCCTTGACACGTGTTTCTCTATGTATCTCGACGCGTTGAATCCGAATCTGAAGCCCGAATTGAGCCACCACCCTCCAGTTCTAACGAAAAACACATGCGAATACTAGATTTTGTTGTCTTGGAGCATTATTATCTACAAAAGCCAAAAGTTGTCAGACTCAAAAGTAGACATGTTTCTCATGAAAATGTATTCCACTACGCAGCCGAATGACCACCCACTGTCTACATCTCATTCATGCCAAACGGAGACGTTCTACTTATAAAGACCTTCGTCCTGCATTCCTATTGATTGGTGGTGCATGGGAGATGTTTCGACAACAAAACAAGAAAGAATGTAAAAGCAATATAAATGATATATTGTCGATATTGTGGCTGACTAACGACTCGCAATTGCTCAAAAGAGCGAGAATAGATGGAAGAAGAAATGTATAACAACTACTTCAATGGGTATTATAGATGGAGGTAAATTTCTTACATCATCAAATGGCTGGTAGCCCACAGGTTGAATAAATAGAAATTTGAGTTCATTCAAGCAGGAAATAAAAGTCAAGGAAAAAATCAAAAAAAGCATGCATAAAAACTATTAGAGTTTTCATCAAAGATAAATTTCCGTGGTAATAATTTATTTGACGTTGGTGTCTCGTTTTTCAATCGTTCAGAGCAATCGTAAGAATTGGGTGAAAACATAATAGGAGCAGTCATCTTTATATTTATGATTCAGGATAATATTGTGTGCATGAATAATACAAATCTGGCCAATTAGTCAATTTTCTTATATAATTGTTGACTATCAACTTATTTTTGAATTTTGATTCAAAATTTTAAAATTCATTTGAATACCATCATTCAAAAGTCGTTCATTGTATCCCCTATCCGTACAAATGACATAGGTACAAATGACCTATTCTACATAATTCAAAAAACTTTAAAAGATCAATTGATATTGATACTATTGATGCTACTACATCACGAAGCTTCTTGCATATATGTAACCGCTACATAATATTAAATCACTACTTGAACTCACAAAAATGTTTCCAAACAGAAAACAGTTTCCCCTGCTGGAATTCGATTTCAGGTAATTAGGTCTTTAACGGCATTCACTTTAGATCACACAACCAGCCAGGGAGATTAAGCGACCTTCTCGATGCTTTGAAAAAACGAACAGCCGGCGTCGTTAGCCGAATTCGTTTACTACGCTCCGTGAAGTCACGGAGGTTAAGTGAATTCGAGACTCGCGGGTTCCAGGTTGTGTGACTGGTTAGGAACCTTGCGATCTAACGGCGTCGAGCCCCTGGCCGAAGGGATAAAAGGCACTGACTGACTGCGGCGTGACGAGACTTGACAAAGAAAGTAAAAGAGTATTGCTCTACGCAAGCGCTCAACGCCCAATGCCCAAGGGTTAACAGACGCTCTTTTTAAACATTTGCATTTGCAATTTTTTAAAATGCAGAGAATTTACATAAAATATTTTCAACATCTAATTTTGGAAAACACATTTCTTTTAGGAAAAAATCACCCACATTAATGTTGAAGTTGTAGGTACTACATGCCGAAAAAATTTAATATTGAAATTTAATACTGAAAATACGCGTACAAAAGAGTGCAACGAAAATTGGACCTGCGCCATGATAAATTTTGTTCCTGTATGAAGTAAATATCTTCCTCAAACACGTATTGTCAGACACCATATTTTGTGGCTCCTTGGTACCCAAAAATTGGTTGCCGTCAAATCGTCTGTCTGTGATCAATGCCAGTGCCTAAACCGCTTTGACGATTTTCTTCAAAATTGACATTCCGCACTCGTTCTGGACGAAAAGGCCGTCTTGAGTTTGAAATCAATATATTGATTTTTACATCAACCCTCATCATGTTCAAAATTTTCTGACAAATTATTCCAATATTTTTATTTAACTTTTGTTCGGATTACCAGAAAGATCTTTAAAGCCTCATTTTCATTGACTTGTCTGAATTTTTGAAAATTAAAAAAATTCATTTATATGTCGGCATTTTCCTACAACTATAACACGAAAGAAAGATATTTTTAAATGAAAATTGTTCTTCAATGCATTTTTAAGAAAGATCATGGGAAATTTTTCGAAACTATGAGTATTTTTGCGAGAAATGTAGGCTATTATCCATTAATTGATTGATTGATTTTTTCGTGTTTCCGGGCGCGTCAACTGCTTCGGTCATTAGTCCCGTTAGTGTAGTGCATGTTTCTTTCTCGGAAGATGGCGGTAATCTTCCCCCGCTGGATGGCGAGATCCGGCGCCGACCTACCGTCGGCTGGTGGGGTTTCCCCCTAACCAGGACTCTCCCACCAACGGGGCACCGCCCCAGTCGGGACAAGCTCTAAGCTCCCGACCTGTCTCCCGGAATATGTGGTAGTGTAGTGCATGTTAGTGTAAGTGTGTGTGTAATGGGAGAGGATAGGACAAGGAATAGGAAGGACAGAACGCGCGCGGTCCGTGGCCCGTTCGGTAGGGTACTGCTCCGGCATTCGCCTGGTTTTGATCGGAGAAACCACGGAAAACTACCGATCAGAGCAGCCGGCCGCTAGAATTCTCCTCCAGACAGCGACTGAATTCGACCTAGCTGAAAAGCTAGTGTCGAAAATCCTGTCGCCGTCAAGACTCGAACCTAGGACCTCCCGGTTAGAGGCGCTGCAGTGACATCAGTTGATAGGCTATTATTAAACAATTATTTTGTCAAAACACGTTCTAAAAAAATTATTTAAATTTATTCCTCCGATAAGGTAAAAGGCGCTTAAAAAACGACGCTAATTTCGTTGAACTCTCTGAATGTTCCAAAATGGCGAAAGTTACAAATAATGCCAAAAGGTATGTGCTGTTGTAGCACTACAAGTTTCATTATCAGGGACATCCAACACGAATTTTTCCGCCGAAAAATAACCATTTTTCACCGAAGCATTCCGTAACATTCTCTATAAATCATAAGAAGTATGCGAGAATGTAAAAAAAAAATATTTCCAATCACACCGCGAACAATAAACATTTTTATAACGCGAGGGGGAAAGGAATAATTATTATTAACCCATTTTCTTTTCGTCGGAGCAATGATAAACTAGATTCCAAAATGCTTTTTCCGAAAATGTTCCTCTTCTTTCCTTGCAGAAACACTTCTTTTTCTGAGAAATATTATGCACATAAACATACTTTCCAAAGCTGTTCGAGAACTATCAATCTGAATAATACCTCTTCCACAGACAACGCAAAGAACATTAAAATATATAATACCTAGAATACTAGGATACTCCAACAGGATTGAATTATTAATAATCAATTAATCCACTGGGACATGTCCACAGCAAAATATTCGTTCTGTTACGTGTTCACTTCATTACCCAAACCCTTAATCGCCCATGTCATTTAGACTTAAATGCCCACTAGCTTACGTAATAAATGTCCAAACGAATAAAATCGCAAATGAAATTGAATTTAACAGCTGTGTTTCACGTAAGTATACGTATTAATTTATTCTCAATATTCTTTCATTATCATTAAATATGTTAATTTATAAACCAACAGATAATATGTTTGTTTTCAGTGTAAAAACTACATATTTACCAAACATCCTGTCTCTCGCCTTATTAGTTACTTTGTAGAAACTAAGTAGTAAATATTACTTATTTTCAAGAGATGTTTTTCAAGTTTTATCTTCAAGAGATGTTAGGGTGAAGTGGTGTCCACAATGTTTCATAACAATATTCTAAACACAAAACATATTACATTTTTGATTCAAATGTATGTCACCGTAGATTGTGGCTATTGTTACGTCAGCTTCTTATAGCTTTGTGAACTTTCATCCAAACTACTTTTAGTTGGTATAAAATCAGAGCTTGAAATCCGTACTTTAAGGATTGTCTTTCAAAAAATTTATCGATTCTTCTGCGGTCCGCTAACATTTAAGCCACACGCAGTCGGTGATGACTGGCATTTAAATCGTGCTGCTGTGTTTGATTTTTTATTCCATATTAGACTGCGTTGATCATGTTTGTGTCGATATCAGACGATTTTGGAGGGTATTAAATTTTTGAAAAAGCTCTATGGCTGCCTGCACTTTCATGACTATTGCGCTGAACGACCTCATAAAAATATTATATTTACAGTTTATATCATTCGAAAATTTGATTTTTAGATTTTCCTCCCAGATTGGAAGATGTTTCATTCCTGAAACACAACATTACCTTTTGATGTGATGCGACCTTAATTGGTTCTCGTCCTATCCATTTAAGAATCCGTATTGAAAAAGTTTTTATTTGGGTTTTGAAAATGTCCACATACCTATGCATACTACGAAGAGCAGAGACAAAAATTTCAGAAATGAACACATAGTGGAATATTAAAATGAAAAGAGGATGCAATGAAGAGAGAAGGCATAGGTCTATAGTTTAGAGCAGACGATATGGTGAGGCGACGATGCAATACAGATAGGAAGTGAGAAGTCTAAAAAGACGAGGTCGAAGATAACAAGAAAATCACAGGAGATCTCCAAGAACACTGAAGGTGACAACATCGAAAATAAACACGAGAAGAAGAAAACCAGAAACAAGAGCAAGTTAATATAACAGAAAGTAAATAGAACTTTAACTTCGTTTTCCCGCATAAGATCGAAGTGGAGACGAGAAATCAAAGAAAGTGAGCGGTGGGAAGGAAACTGAAAAAAATTGTAAGACGTAGAGGAAAAGTAAATAAAATCGAACACGGGGATGAAGGAGGAGGAAAAGAATAAGAAGGAGAAGAAGAAGAAAAAGACATGGTTCCGAAGCAGCTCGTCCCTTTGTGACACGATTGAAGGGGACGTAAGTACACGCCATATTTCTCGAAAAACGAAATGAAATATCTGCAGAGACCTGCGAGCGCGGGGACCGTAAATTTTAACGTTCGCTGTCACCTGAGAAAAAGATGTTGCCCGTGAATCGATACCCTGCGGCGAGTTTGTGTCGACTTCCCCGACGCGTGGATCTCCCGTTGTTCCAAATCTCCCAAGGAAAGCAGCGGGCTGCTAAGGGGTTCACTGCGAGCAGTGGGCCAATCAATTTCAGTGCTTAGTCAAATGCTCGAAGTAGGAAAACTGATCTCGAGGTTGTACAATATTACAACATTAAATAGTTTTTTAAAAATTTTTATGTAATAATTACATACTTCAACCTTTTCTCAGAAAAGGATCAGAGAGTTTGTGAATTTGATATTCGAGGAATAAAAATAAAGATCTATTATAAGTGATATATTTCCCAAAATATTTATTATTCAGTATATAAAATGTACTGAATATCTGTTACACGCCATAAATGTTTCAGAGACCTCACTCCAGTAACGGCTCTTGATGTGTTAAGGACTTGTGTACTACAACTCGGGTGTGGGAAATGGGGATTGTACGGCATTGTAAGGCAAGTAACATTAGCTCGATAAAATCTATTATGTTAATTCCGAAAATTTTATGACAATTTAAATACTTTTCACTCATTCCCATTGAAATTCCTTGAATATTATGAGATAGCTTTCTTTGAACACGCTTTTTTCGGTCGCACACACGCCTGCTCAAAGTTAATTTTGTTAATTTATCTTACAATGTTAATTAATTCGCAACGTAAAACTGTATATTTTACTATATTTGTATTTCTAACATTGTAATCTGCAACGTTTTCAGCACTTTTTTTGTCGTTTCCAATTGAATGAATGCAGATGTGTTTACTTGAGCCTTCTGTCATCTAGATGCAAGAGGATTGGAGGGAGGGACATTTATTAATCAGTCGTCCTTCCAATCTGTGGTTCGATGCAAATAGATTCTGTTCCATGGGAGCCACATTTTGTTTTGTTTTAAAATGTCAACAAGGCTTGTTGCTACATTTATTAGTCACTAAACTATGTATTGTCAAAGTTAGATGGCCTAATACTGTAGTTCAAGAAAACGTGCTAATATTGTATTCCCTTCCACACGTGACATGTTTTTACTTTCTTTTGCCTTACACAAGTATTGTTTTAAATCGCTTGGCCGGCGGCGGAAACTAGTGACCTCAAAGCCTCTATAAAGAGTGTGGACGGTCGTCCAGGCTGACGTGCTAGTAGTGTGCACCAAGAACAAGCGGAGCCGCCGGCACAGTGCGGAATGAGCTGAATCTGTGTGCGTGGACACATCCAAGCAATGAGTGAATATGTTGTGCAGTAGAGCAGCAAAACAAAACCGTCAGCACTGCAACTGTTAGGTTGCAATACAATACTTTAGCGACGTGGGATTACGAGGAAAAGAGTGTTACAAGAAATTACAGTAAGAGTCATCTGTAGGTCCGTTCGCATTGTCATGATGTGACTTGTCAATGCATGCCTCCAAATTTCCATCTTACGTGCGAAGGCGTGTAAAGAGATCTGATATTATTATCTTTCTCTTTCGTTTAATGTCATCTGGCAAAGTGTTGTAAAATAATGTACATGTATTGTATGTGATTTTTTGTAATGAGCCGTTGATACTGTCACCTGATGAATATGATTTCTACGTCGAGTGTAACAGACTTCGGCATTTTCTGAAAATATATTCCCGCCCTTAAGCAAGTCATTTTTGACAAAAACCACTGATTCGTAAATAAACAGACAAGGTAATGGTAAAATTCCTAGATTAATGAAGTGAGGCTTACAAGAATTACGTGGGTGGGATTTGGTTAGTATTCGCACAATTCGTTTTTGTAATCTAAAAGTCTGGGAGCTATAAGATGTATTTCCCCAGAATATTATGCCATATCTCAGGCGGGAATGAACATTCGCGAAATATACACAGCGAGCAGTATGAAGGCTGACTGAATTTGCAAGAATTCTGAACGCGTAGCATAATGAACTTAATTCTGTGTTCAATTCATTTAAATGGACTTTCCATTTAAGGTTTGACTGAATTGAGAGACCTAAAAATTTTGTATTCTTAACATCAGTCAATGGTACACCATTCATTTTCAATGGAGCACAGAATTGTTTATTTGAAATGGAAAACTGCATTAAAACCGTATTATTTTCGTTTACTATTAATTTGTTATTTCGGAACCAATTTGAAACATCTGATATTGTAGTATTTGCGGTTTCTTTATTGCAAAGGATGTTCGCAACATTCCAAAGAGAACCGGTCTTCCGTTTCGAATCGTCGAGGGCATATCGTTTACGTAAAGTAGGAACAGAATAGGGCCTAAAATCGATCCTTGAGGAACACCACGTGCAATGGGCAAAGAGTCGGAAAGGTGCGTACGTAATGTTCCATTAATCCAGTAAGGTATTTCCACTCCCTGAGATCGTTGTTTAAGGTACGAACATAACCAATCTAGACCAATAACATGGATTCCATATGAAGGTAATTTTGAAAGTAAAATGTCATCATCAATGACGTCAAAAGCTTTCGTAACCAACTTCGTAACCAAGGAGGCAGAGAAACGTTTTAAATACAAAAGTTTGGAAATTGTGATCAGCTGAATGTGGGCCGTAAAAGCACAGGTCTGGGATTTTTGTAAGAACTTGGCTAAACTCACAGGTCATTCAAAAGACTGAGAAGTGCAAAACATTGCTTTATTTGGGACAGCCTACATTTTGCGCTAAGTATTGTTCAGGAACCGATAATCCCTAGATCTGCTCCTTTGGAAGCTTGTTGCAATTCGGGGGAGACTTAATAATCAACCGACCCATAAAATCTTTAGTCGTGAATTAGAGGAATAGTAATCATAATAATAATTAATAATATAATAATAATGATAATAATAATAATAATAATAATAATAATAATAATAATAATAATAATAATAATAATAATAATAATAATCTGTCATTTTGGAAACATGTTGAATAATCCGCACTTTGCTGAGTTTATCCAGTGCTGTAGGGTAGTATGTTGTCTGCCAAAGTTGGTCTCTCACACCTTCGAAAACCGGATGTTGAATCTCCGAGACTAAAAGCAAAAAGTAATAATCTTATTAAGAACAATACAGATGATTGCAAAATCGACCTGATAAAAGGAATATTTTATTCACATAATTGACGATTACTGATGGATGCGAGAATTAACACACGGGCGAATTTGCAAGGCACAGTTGAAAGTGCTCCAACTTTTAATTCAGCCTCCTGTACATGGTGGCATCGCTGTTGACTCAATTATACATATTGAGTCACGTATTCGTGCGTTGTGTTGTGGCGCGTTGGAAATGTAACGCATATGTTCCCCATTATTTATTTTTACGTAGTGCCTTTTTTGCATAAATAATTAGCCTAAAATAAGGGTCTAGAAAACCAGATGTATATTAAATAAAATAATAATTTATGTTATGGAACCCTATTAAAACGAACCGACTGATAGAATAATTCTTCACAAGTCTTTATTCACAAAAACTGAATAAACATTTTGTCAGGATTCAGTTTTTACTTACTCATAGCCACCGCGTACAGGAAGTTTGGAAACTCTCCAGAAGAAAAAGTCAATATTCTGTTAGAAAAATACGTTTGGCGTGTCCCTCATACCACACATATGTTAGTTTGCTGGTTCTCTCATACCGATTCGCGACATTCTGTGTATCTCTACCAGTCTGGCCGACTGTGAAAATTATTAGCGTCTAAACTTTTCACAGAATTTTCAACAGAATTGCTATTTCGTAATTGATCAGACTGATATCGAGGTCCCCTAAGAAATCTGTTGATTCTGGGAGTAATTTAACATGAAGTCTTTGGAACATTTTCGGACATTTAGTGATATGTTGGTCAATTACAGGAAAGTACCCCTATAAAAATGCCGATTTTCGTTAAACTTTCTGAAATATTGAAGGTAATGATTTCTCTGGCATAACTCTGTTCTTAAAAATTATACCTTTAAATATTTTCATGTACATTCTTTTTAAAAAGAGTAGTTTTTGAGTAATTTTGCGAGAAGTGTGACATTTAAAAGAAATAAACAAGATTTTTTACAAGAAAGGCTTTTTCATTACTCTGTTAGGAAGTTCGTTTAATAGTATAGCATATGTCCTACTTTCATTCAAACCTGTGGAATTTCGAAAATTGGAAATGTTCAATTTTGCTACCCCTATTTTAACTGTATTATTAAATTTAATATTTATTTTATTAACCCATTACCCGCCGTAATTAATTCGATGGTGATATTGGTGGTATTTCAATATTTATTTCGTTGTTAATATTTATGTGCAAATTTTCCAATTTTTTTAATTGCAAATTTTAGGCGGCCAATTTTTGAGACGATATCAAAATATGAATTTCATTTTTATTCTTGAATGAATGAATGAATGAAAGTCATTTATATTCTTAGATTAAACAACAAATAAAATCTCGAGGAGATGGGAAGGTAGAATAGGAGATGAAAGAGACGAGGAAATGAAGAGGGAGGGAGGGGATGGTAGGAGAGGTTCAGAGGAAAAGGGAATAAGAGGGGAAGGGAATGGCAGATGTTGGAAGGGGAAGAGGAGGGACGAGCAGAGCAGAGGAGGAAGAGAAGAGGAAGGAAGGTAAGGGAAAGGAGAAAAGGAACAGGTGATGAAAGGAGAGGGGGTGAAGAAGGGGGCGAGGAGAGGGAGGGAGGAGAGAAGAGGAGATGAAAGAAGAGGGGGGAGAAATGAAAGGAAACAGGGAAGGGGAAGAAAGTAGAGCAGAAGAGGTGCTGAACAGAGTTGACAATGAAAATGGCGTGAAGGGGAGGAGAGGTGGAAGGAATCACGTCACAAGAGACAATCTCAAATATGAAAGTAGTAATGCAACACATAAATAAATATCTATATATTTAACTATTAACCCCAAAATGGAATGCAACCTATTTTTTATCAGCAAACAAACCTAAAAATTTATTAACCTTTAATATTGTCACCAGTGCTTTCGTGAATGTCATTTTATTTAGTACTAGCGAAACCTGGCAGACGTTGTTCTGCCCTCTCCCTTTCTCTCTCCGTCTCTCTCTCTCTCTCCCTTCGTCTCTCCCTCTCTCTCCGTCCCTCTGCCTGTGTGCGTCTCTCTGTCTTTGCCTCTTTGTCCCTCTCATTCATATTTAGTTGCAGATTTCCACGTCTCAAAACCGGTGGGTAATATCGAGAAACGCCGGACCAGCAAAAAAAAATTTTCAAGATCTCATCCTGTATATTTCGGTGTGAAAAACCTTTCTTTGAGGCCTTCTGTCTCACAATTGTAGATTTTAATTCCCTAGGACGTTCCGTTTAGGAGTTATTTAACGAAATAGATTCAAATCTGCTGTCGAGCGTTGCAGGTTGCATTTCACATAAATATTGCGTTTCGTTTCATAGCGCCATCTAGTGGAGTTACAACAAAATTAACAGCACATAAACCTTCTGGGTGAAAAACATGTAGATGCGCCAACTTTCAAGGAGATCGGTCACACGGTGTCGGAGTTAACCGCTGTTATATATATCAACATCCATTTATTTATTTATTTTATTAATTTATTTATTTACTTATTTATTTATTTATGTATTTATTTATGTATGTATTTATTTATTTATTTATTTACTGAAGAGAAGTACGTTCATGAAAAACAAGTTCAAAAGTGCAACAACCTGCCTCAAAACTAGTTTCAAAATCTTCTAATTGTCCTTTCTGAAAGTATTCAAATTGAAAAATTACTCGCAGTGTCAGCAACTTGAAGTTAAACATTCAAATCAAAGAAAACTGTTAAATTGAGTTTTATGATACATCAAGCAACTTATACATCAAAATGTTGAATGTGTATAGAAATATTCCATTTTTACTTTGCTTCCCATTTTTGAAACAATGCCGCGTATTGGGATAAAGCAATCTATTCCCCGTTATTAGATCCATAAGTTATTTCACGTACTCTCTTTTAGCAAGTATAAAGAGATTTTTGGGAATTTTTTAATTATACCGTGAAATTTTAGAATGTCGCAACATGAATTTCTTGTAGAATTCGAAATAACGTTTAACACAAGATGGGTACCAAGAAAAAACGACTCTTTTCTCGTAGACTAGACACTTGATTTCAAATCCCAGCTTGGGTAAATATTTTTATTTTATTTTTTAAGAATAGACCACAAAACATTGAATTCAATAGCAGAAATAGTTTTTCCTTTAAACCATTAAAGTCATTATTAATATTTTTTTAAACCTCTAGTGCTTCGTTTGATTACGAGTTCATGTGATGGCTGAAGGTTAGTATTACAGACGTTACAATATTTTCATATTACGTAATTGTTACTAATAATACAAGAAAGAATATGCGATGATAACACCTCTAGGTTAACTATTCCCAATCGCTTTCACGTGTAAAACAACGACGTTTCTCTTATTGTTTGGCAATTTTGAACAATTCAGCTGAATATTATGTCAAATATTCTATTTGTTTTTACAAAGATTTCTTTGAAAATTACTTTCAATATTTTCTGTAATTGTTTAAACGCAATTTATTGATTCATTGATTAAGGATAATGTATGGTTGTTACGTATGAAACCAAGCTTGATATTTCCAATGTCTCGCATGGTAATACCTAAAATAGACGAAGCAAAAAATTAATGGTAAAATCAACTCATTTTCTTTCTACTTAGGTCTTCAGCAAATGCCTGAACTATTTTCTTGCTCTAATTGATGAAAAAATCTTCATCAATGTTTCCTCGTCGGAAGCACAAATGTTCTGGCCCTAGATGTGACACGTTCCATATAATTATTACCGAACCGTCCTGGTGGAAGAGTAAATGCTCTTAATCAGAAATCGTTTCATCTGATCTCCATGATATTTTCTAAGTTGAACCCAGTGTTATATATAGAAACCAAATTCATTTTTTGAACTTCAAATATTCGTTTTATTGAATTCTGCAGTGAAATAAACATTATTATAATCCGTGCCCTTTGTGTATATTGTGATCATTTTCTACACAGTGGTTTTCCCTTCCTTGTTTTTCCAACGCTTGAGTTAGCTAGGGAAAATGTATTTAAAGTTGGCAGTATCCTTTCTAAAATTCCATTAATAGTTCCATCGAATTAGAATAATCTCGTTTTTCTTTCGTTTTTCGTATTTATTAACTCGGGAAAATTTGGACTCCAGGCTTCATTATTTCATTTACAGTTTGTTTTTTGTTTTTTTGAGAATATTCTATACCTTTGTGATTTTCAGTACTTTTCTCCTGATCTTTTATCTGCGAAATTCCTTGGGAAAGATTTTCCCTTGCTGCTCTGTGTGGGCTATTTTATGCTTTATTAGAACGGTAGTTTGTGAAGGAGTATATACATCAGGTTTTCACATTTTTCACACATCCAAATCCTTTTTATTCTTTATTTTACGGCGTGGTAATTATAGTTCTCGAAAATGTCTCACCGGATTTAGGTTTTGGATATTAAGTAGAAAGAACATTTCACACAAATTTTCCTTAAAGTAAATACCTACTGAAAGAAATTGCGTATACTTATTTCATGGTCAGACAATAATTACAGGTTGTCTGTTAATTCGCAGAAATTATACAGAGCAGATCTCACCGGTGCATCGCCCATTCAGCTGTTGCAATAATCTCCCTTTCTTATGACAATCCGAGTGGACACGATCCACTGTCTGGAAAACATTAATATTACCGATGCTTCCAGGAGAGAAAAAAGAATTGCAGACGGAAGTGTGCGTCATATTCGTCATTCATCTATTCGAAAAACAATATTAACAGGGTTTCCGCGAGAGTTTATACCCAAAATAGCATATTATTTTATTCAGAACAAAAACAAGTTGAAGTTGTAACAAACAAATCTACAAGAGAAGAAGTGAAATTTGGTTCAAGAAACCGCAAGAACCGCAAAGCATCACGTGGATGTGAGAAGTGCAAATAAGAAAGAAATACGCAATCGCACTCATTGATTGTAAAGATTGTGTAAAAATGTGTTCTTATATAGAGCCGTTCTGCGTGGAAGAAATGCTCAATAATTCTCTTGGGAATAATGCTCTTCCATACCGGGCAGTCGCGAGATGGGCAGAAAGGTTTCTGCGAGGATGCGTAGCAACCAGTGATGGGTAATCCAGATGAGGATCAGTGACTGTGCGGACCGATGTGGCAGGTGCGGAAATCGAGCATACACCTAATCTGGCCTTTAGAACGGGTATGTAATGCTTCTGTAATGTAAACTCGTATATGATAAAATGCTCTGTATCATGAAACCAACACCGTCATTTAAAATATCTTAATATTTACGAGAAACGCAATTTTGTTGTGTCGTTAAATGTCCGTGCACTTAGTTCATATCTTGTCCTTTTATGTGTATTTTTCCCATTTTCACTCGTGTTCGTATTCTCAGAAAAAAAGTTGCCATGACTTATGTCCCAGCCCTCGTATATCCTTATCACGTATCCTATCTTCTCTTCTAGACTTAAAAGGATTATTTTCTTATTGTGTGCAAGATTTACGATACATTAACTGCTAGTAAATATAGATGGGGAATATTGATTGACCTGTCGTATGCACTTGTAATGAATGTTATAGAAGCCATCCTCTTAAAACTTCAATAGAAACTTTCTTAGGCTAAAATAATATTTCCTGAGCTTACTTAATTAGTATTTTACGGTTAAATAAAATATATAAACATATGAATAAATGAATGAAAGAATATATGAATAAAAGAATGAATTAATGAATGAATAACATTGTATTGGAGATCAAATCTGTTATTTCGCTTTAACTTCTTTGACGTCTTTGTCATATCGCGCATACGTAAGCTTTACACTATCTGATTGGGAATGCTGCAAAGATCAAGACAAGGGAAATAAAAATTTGAATCGCTTAGATATAATGTACTAAGACCTTAAAAAAATGAACGTACTTATGAATGGCTAGCAAAGACAAGATAGCAATCCTTAATATTTTAATATTTGTATGAAACTTAAAGAAGACTAGAATGAAAAATGAAACAATAGTGCAAGCACGAGAAATACTAAATAAACATTTCAAAAGAGTTAACACTATATTTTCAAAGAAAGAATCGGTTAATAATGACATATTTTAAAATAGATATAGCAATGTATTTTTCTTTGGGGAATCAATTCTATTGTTCTCCTTTACATTCTGACACACGGTTTTGGCGTGCATCTTTTGCAATCTAAAGGTGTGCAATCTGAGGACTTCTCAGAAAATAACACATCTTCGAGCTTTGCCATTCAATCTGAAAAGCTGACCGCACTTTCTTTCACCAGAGTTCCCGTTATGAAACAAACTTCCCGGACGTACGCTGTTCAAAAGCGTCGTAAAGAAGTGTTTTGAAAACCGATATTTTCCTCATTTAATTGAATGCACCATATTGTGGAAGAAACATTTTCGTCCCTCCAATTACTTCTTTTCGAAAAATAAGAGTCTGGTTACAACATTCGACAGTTTAATCACAAGAAAATAACATGGAAAGAAATATCTTTGCAAAGGACTTCTCTAGCGATACAATTCCGCGATTCTAGGAAATCCGTTTTTCTTTTGAAGTAAGAAACGGTAGGTAATAAAAAGATGACAAAATTATACGGGTTGTCTGTGGAATAGATAGTCACCAGGAATTGTGAGCAGCTGCAATTCTTCACAAATATATTACGATAATATATTTTTCATGTGGTAGATATTCCCATTCCCTAAATACGTTCCATAGCGAATTGGATATGAAAACGAACCTCCTAAACGCATAAAAAGACGTTTCTTGCATCAGTCCACCTCGAAGATCGTTGTACGACTTCTCCTTTTGTTGAACCAAACCACCAGGAGAAAACGCCACTCATAATCGACAGTCATTTTTTCTCTTTTATGATTGACATTGAACGATTTCCCGGATTTTACTTTGGGGAGGAACTGTAGGTTTCAACCACGCATTTTAGAAACCTTTAAAGTCTTTCTTCCATAACACTTACTTATTATTTACTGCATCAATAACCATTTCCCTTTTGAGATGTCAGTGGTGGAGATAAAGAACTTTACTGTCCAAACGCAGGCGTCCCCGTCGTTTGTTGCACATGCGGATTTTTGTGGGCAAAATAGAGCAAGATGCGAATATGAAGACGGTTGCCAAATTGAGCCGTTCATACGACATGTCATGAAATCACATTTTAAAACAATAATAAAGAACCATTGAACCCTGAGTCAATACGTAACCAGCAATTGTCATACATACACGTCAACGGTGTTGTATCGGCAAATGTGAATGCACTCATTTCCGCAGTCTGATACGTCGAATGCACGTTATTTCCTGCAAAAGTTCGGAGGGTTTCTTACAAGCATATTGTACATATTAAGTATGTGGTTTTTAAATTTAAGCAAGCGTTCTCCATTATTAAGTATTTCATAATATGGCAATGTGGTTAAATGCATGTGATTGCTATTGAATCGAGTGTTGATTCGATCAAGGAATGGAATTTTTTTTTAAATCGTGAATACCAAAAATATAAATTAGAAAAGTCAAAACCGCTATTTTGTGTATTTAACGTATTTAATATATGTGTACGATAAGCATAACACCTAGTGGATGCGGAAATCTAAACGTTCGAGTTCTAATCGCAACCCGAGCCAGAATTTTTCCGGATTGGGAATACTCGCTGAGCCAAGCGTTGGGTCAGTGGGGAAGGGTTGGGAAATAGCCTCACCCGAGACTCTGGAGATTGACGTCAAAGGTCTTGATAATTCTAAAATTCCTTGGGAAAGATTTTTCCGTGCTGCTCTCTGTAGGATATTTTATGCTTTATTAGAACGGTAGTTTGTGAAGGAGTATATACATCAGGTTTGCACATTTTTCACACACCCAAATTCTTTGTATTCTTTATTTTACGGCCTGATAATTATAGTCCTCGAAAATACCTCACCGGATTTAGGTTTTGTGTATTCAGTAGGAAAAGCATTTTACAAAAACGTTCCTTGAAGTAACTACCGACTGAAAGAAATTGCATATACTTATTTTATACTCAGACCTCTTGCACCTGTATCAACGCATTGCGTCCCTTTCGATAGCAATATTTTAACGAAAATGCCTGAAAAATATCTGAATTATTTTATCCGAACTGAGCCCTTTGTTTAAAAAATACTCATTATTTTTCAGGGCTTATAGAAGAAATAGATTTCAATAAATTAGAGAAAAAATTATAGTTTTAATAAAAACATCTGTAACACAGAAACAGTATTTAAAATGGTTGTAGAGGTGCACAACCCCATAAACACCCTGTTTCTTTTAGCGCTTTTAGATACTTATAGTTTCTAAAATAGTATTATTTAATGGCAGATTTTTCAAGAGATATGGAGCTGAAGTAGTTCCCATTATACACCATAACAATTATCTAATCACAAAACATTTATTTGACTCAAAAAGAGTGCAACTGTAGTCGGAATATGGCTAACTTTACAAGATAGATTACAGCCCATAAAAAAAGCAGTTTTCAAATGGTCAGTTTTGTGAATTTGTATCAAAAATAATTTTTGTTGATTAAAAATAAAAGCTTAAAATATCTGCTTTAAGAATCGTATTTCAGTTAATTTAACCATTTCACTGCAATCGGCTAACATTTGAGCCGCGCTGCTGTGTCCGATTTCTTTATTCACTGTGAGCCTGCGCTGAACATGTTTGTGGCGATATTAGACTCTTGGAAGTTACTAGATTGTAGAGTATTGTAGATTGTATTGTATGTGACTTTTGCAAGCTCCTGGGTTATTTTTCTTTTGTTTCGGTGGCTCCAACGATGTCGTATATACGTATATTGGATGAAACGAATATTAAATGTGACGAATATTAAATGAAAATTTATCTATGTATAGATTGATATAGCTTTGCTATAGCCCTTTGAAAAGTATCTATTTTTCTGGGTTTTCGACCAGATTCAGACTACAGTAACATCATTTTTTAGTCAAATAAGTAATGTTTTGTGATCAGGATATAGTTATGGGGTACAGCGGGCACCACATCAGCCTATCGGTTCTTGAAAAATGTCATTACATAAAATTTACTGCTTAGTTTCTATAAAGTAGCTTAAAACTCGAAATAACACGGTGTTTAGAAGTTAGTGGCACCCCTATTCTATTTTTCTCGAAATCGCCTAATGATAATCTATTCAGTCTTGGTGCTTAAGAAATAATATAAAATTTCAAAATAATGTGCTCGATGTAACGAGTTAATGTTATTTAATCGCCTTCGAAATTCGTATCCTTCATTTTTAAGTACAAATGTAAATGAAGGGAGGGAAATCAAGAATGGTTTGCAAATGAGTGGATTCGTAGGCCATACCTCACGTCCCCAAGGAGATGCATCATGATCGGTGCGGGTAATTTGGTGCTTTTTGAAATGTTGGATTTTGGCAGAAGTATTCCTGCACTCGTGTTTCATCTCCCTTGAGCAAAGAGCACGACAGTTGATTGCCTGAGGTCTCTTCTAAAGATTTCCAGGTCTATGACTTATGTCTAATTGAAGACTTCTGATTTTTTCATTGTCATATTTCAGATATTTTCACCTTAAATTACACAATCGTATACATTTTTGTAATATAGAAAATCATGTGGAATGCCAAAAAGCAAAACTGTGATATTGAAGCCAGGTTAACGAGGCTTGGTCAGAAGTAAAATGGAACTGCAAGCTGGTTGTTTACCGACTTTTCGGAAAATTTATTTCCATCCTCTGGGCTGAATAATATGAGAAAGGAAAACGACACAAATTTATAATAATGCTAACAGAGAACACGTGTCATATACACAACAATTCTGGCTGCAGTTAAACACATTTACAATTTTTTGTACAAAAACGTTACATACCTTTCAACCATCACGTGAATACAGCATCTCACAGGCACCTCACAGGAAGTGAGGAACATACAATCCTCCTCACCACACCAACACACAACATGATGAATCTGATACTAGTAGAATGTTGTGCGATGAGCCGAGAATAAATGTATAAGTGAGCCGTGTAATAAATTCGTACCTATTGAATAATTCATTTTAATGTACATGGTGATATTCCTGTAATTAGTTTTAAGTTGTTTAATTTTTTAATGGTTTGTAATTTTGATTTTATGGTCATATCCGGTTCCTTGGTTTGGTTTTGTCACAAAACACGAAAAAAATTAATCTTGCATCAGCATCATAGAATAAGAAAGTGGCAATAAATAAACTATTATGTGTATTTAAGAGATCAATCTCATGTTAAAAAACAAATAAAAAAATACCCAGACACTATGTATTCAGATTATAATAGACTATAGACTCGCACCGGAAGCTAGTGTGTATCTCACTCAGGCACAACTAGGCCTAGAGTGGTGGCATTACTAGGGCGAGAGGAAAACACTGGTCTGGGCTGGAGAGGATTGGCATAGCGCTCTGGGGAGAAATGGATTAGAGATTTATATTTTCATCATTGTTTCGTAAATAATGCTACGTCTCAGATGCCAAATATGATAGTGTGGTGAGTAGCTGAGATCGAGTGAGTTTTCGGTGTGTCTAATAGAAAATGTTTAAGTTGGTATATTAGAGGTTGTCTCGGCTGGGGCGATGCTCCGTTGGTGGAAGATATCTGAATGGAGAAAACCCACAAACTGACTCGTTGATGGGCGTCGGGTCTCGCCACCCAGTGGAGGAAGAACTCAGTCACCTCGCGTGAGAACAAATGCACTACATTTACGGGATAATCGCCACCTCTTCTTCTTCTTCTAACATCATTGTATAAACTTCTCTGTACTACGTATACGATTCCGGAAAGAAAACAACGGGCATGGATTTAAATTCTCCCACATATGGCACCTACAGTTATGTTTCAACGCGTTGAGTGAATAATAAAATAAATAAATACCTAAGCGAAAGTGTAAGTTATTTGTTCAGATTATTGATAAAAGTTAAATTATCTTGGTTTCCGATTCTTATATTTAACTAAGGGAAGTGGTACCCTTGTATTCATATCAAGTATGACATGTTGGATATTGATGTTAGGGGTGTGAAGACCTGATTTAATATGGATCCTATTTCTATCCAATTCGGAACTGGGTGCGACCGGCGAAGCGAAAGCCTCCGCACAGTGATTCCAGATCTCGCGTAGCTCGAAAAAATGAACGAAATTAAAATCTAAGGGTTTTTATGTTCATGATGATTTGTTTTCACTCGTAGTCATAAAGTTAAAATACGCGTATATAAGCGACACATCTTTTGCTCATATATTATTCATGCATCTTCATAGCTCATTTCTAAAGTGAGCCGTATGCAGCAGAGTTCAATTCCGGGAGTGGAAGTACAAAAGAAATGGTTATTAAAATCCTTGTGGAACGTTCTAGTCTTCAGAGCTCATAACAGTTCGAAATGAATTTTTTGTGATGGTATGTATAAGCGTAAAACGTGAAAATATATGAGGTTTTTATAATACTAAATACTCAATATTTGTTAATAATTGTAGTGAAAAAGAAAATGAGAAATAATTGAAATTCTGGAAAATCATGCGTACAAAGTTTATTACTCTGCATAATTATAATGTCAACTTTGAATTTTGTTGTAGTACGTGCTAGTATTTCCTTTCTGAAGTTGGTTATAAATTACTGCAACTCCATTGCTAGCAAATGTTTGAATAAATTAGTTTTAAATGCTGGATAAAATCAATTTCTTTTGGTATTTTACGAAATTGCCACAATCTTTCTCAGTACATCAAGGACTGTATCACTGGACGAAAAAACTGATCGAGTTGAAGGTCATTGCGGATTAACGTGGTGATAAATGCATTATCGTTCTTGTTTCGAGCTCTACTGAAAAGTGTGAGTTTTTTATTTGTGTTACCGGCTGAGGTGGGTAAGGGCATCAATTGTTATCATTTCTGAGCCTCTGACCGGGGGTCCTAATGTTTGAGTGCCGAAGGAGTCAGCATTTTCGATACTTGCTACACAGCGAGTTCGAATTCAGTCGCTATATGAAGGAGAATTCTAGCGACCTGCTGCGCTGATCGGTAGTTTTCGGTGGTTTCTCCAATCAATACTAGACGAAAGCCGGAGCAGTACCCTAACAAATGCAACACGGGCCACGCGCGAACTTTCCTTCCTCTACTTTGTATTATCCTGACCCCTTCGTACATTCACTTACATTTACATACTTACTACACTACCATGCCGCACAATCAGGCACAACGTATTCACTATCACATAGACCAATCGGTAGCTAAGAGCTCTCGGCGGCTGGGAAGGTGCCCAGCTGGCGGAAGATAGCTGGTTGGGGAAAACCCCGCAAGCCGACGTGTAGATAGGCGCCGGATCTCATCATCCAAAGAGAGATCACCACCACCTCTCGTGATAAAATCATACGCTACAATTACACGAAGACATCATTGAGTTGTGTCAGTTTTCTATGTCACGCCTGACCTTTTGGCCAGCTTTTCGAAGTGTGGGATCACTGTGCGGCGGCGGCGGCGGCGGCGGCGGCGGCGGCGGCGGCGGCGGCGGCGGCGGCGGCGGCGGTGGGGCCGTCAATCGCGCCATGCGATGCTCTCTGTGGGGCGAGCCGCGCACTTGCCTCCGCCCCCGCCCCCGCCCCCGCCCCGGCCCGCGAGCAGATTGCGCGCCGCTGCCGCCCGTCCATTTCGCGGCTGCCGCGCATAACGAGCATGAATTTGTACTGTTTGCCGATAGTTAAGTTGCGGGTGGAAACCGACGAGGGTCATCACCTTCCACTTGCGCGAGTCCAGCCCCATCGATCGGAAGTTCGACCTCGGAGAGGGAGTCGACGACCAATCGACCGCCAAGGCGGGAACGGGCAGTTGGAGCGCGGGTCTCAGCAAATTTGCTGGCGATCGGTTGGATCACGAATCGAACCGCCGCGCTGACTCCAAGTCAGCCGTTATAATTATGCAAATGTATGAAGGTACATAACCAAGGAAATTTCACCAGCAAATAATACCATTCATTTTACAACAATGCCCAAATATGATTACAAATAAATAGTATAAAATGAATGAGATTAACTTTAATGTATTCGTAAATGCGTAACTTGAAGCAATTAAACCTGCATCATTTTACTTCAAATATTTTTTCTTTGGAGATTTCTCTCTTGTTGATGATTCCAAAACTTTAATACATAACATCAATAGATTATTTAGTGTTATTTGACAACGAACCTAAATTGTTTTAGCGTTACGGACTTCTATTTAATCATTTATTCCAAGAAAAGTAAATACACAGGAAACAAATTGGAGCCATTTTTGAGAAAATATTAAAAATGAAGACGTTTTATAAAGTACCCGAAAAAAACAAAATATCCATTTCAAACTCGTAGGCCCGCGATTTCTTTTAAATCAATAGAGGGACATCGATTTTGAAGAACGCTTTAGGCGCTAAAATTGACCACCGACTGGAGACGGAGGGACGGACAAACGGACAGAGGGACAGACACACTGACAGACGGTCGGACAGAGGGACAGACTGACAGTCGGTCGAATAGACGAACAGACAGACGGACGGACGTACAAACGACAGACGGTCGGACAATTGAAAAATGGACAAACGCACGGACGAACAAACGGGCATGCGGGCGAAAGGACGAACAGATAAACGAACGGACAGACAACTGGATGGACAGGCATATAGACAAACGGATAGACAGACTGGTAAACGGGCGCATGGACGGAGAGACAATTTGCCGTTAATCGATTTTTCAGTATCACGGACACACAAAACATAGAACAAGATTTAACTACTTCTTAGTTACCAGGGCCCGACAATAAGAGCTTTCCTGTCGAAAAATCGCGAATTTCCGGCGCCAAATGATTACAATACTTTCCCTTCTTACGAACTAAGGTGACAAAGTATGATCACGAATTTTCCTTTGAATAGCGTTAAGGCGTTTACACAATTGAAAAAGAATATGCAGTGATATTGAAACATATACGTATGTTTATTAAATATATGTATTTCTCTGATCATTGTGAATGAATGAAATGTTTGAAGAAAATGTCAGAAATGTATTTGTTTGCCACAAATAACGAGAACTGCAAGGTCACTGCACACAATGACTTCTTACTTAAACAGTTCGCTTTTTCCTTCACAACATGTGGACTCCCTTCACTTATTTTGTAAATACACTTCCTGCACTCTCCACATCCGTTTATAATTGCACCATGCGTTGTAAGAGTGACTTGGCAATTTTAAGAGGACTTGACTATTTTAAGAGAACGAAGCTACAAAGCCCGATCTCGTGTCAAAATATGTGTTATCAACCAATTTAATACCCAAAATTTGGCTGGTCTGATGGCGTAGGCACTGGGTGCGCTGCCTATACCGCACCTATGCTTATAGTTGGGGGTCCCACTCAGCATGATGGACCTCCATGATTTCCAAATGGTTTACGATATCAAAATGTACTTTTTTCTTAACAGTACTAAATCAAGGGGCAAGTAATATGCCGTAGAGATATCGTTGTAATATTTTTAGTTTTGGTGAAATTCAGTCATCTTTTATTTTTTTAAGTGAAATTAATAGCTGTTTTCTCTTACAGTGAATAGAGATTAACATTATTGGTGTAACAACAGCACATACTTTCTCGCATTATTATAGATATTATAGATAGATAGATAGATAGATAGATAGATAGATAGATAGATAGATAGATAGATAGATAGATAGATAGATAGATAGATAGATAGATAGATAGATAGATAGATAGATAGATAGATAGATAGATAGATAGATAGATAGATAGATAGATAGATAGATAGATAGATAGATAGATAGATAGATAGATAGATAGATAGATAGATAGACGGACAAGACGGATTGACAGGCGGACAGACTGTCGGATGGAATTATTTTGTTTCATTTATTAAATCATACACAATTTTTGCCGTGGGTTGATTATTTCCCACTTTCTGTGACGTATACAATATATATATATATATATATATATATATATATATATATATATATATATATATATATATATATGTGTGTGTGTGTGTGTGTGTGTGTGTGTGTGTGTATAATTGTATATCATCTTTTTGCCTCTTTGTATGTATAATATATATAAAGAACCAAATTCAAATGTTAAACATAAAAAGTTGTGGGTTTGGTCCATAGTTAGTGGTAAACACGATATATCATGCAATGAAGGTGGGAGAGGACTCAGAAAAATTGAGGCTTCCTGGTAATAGTGAGAATGGGAAAGGATGTGGTGAACATGATCCACTTATTATTGATTCTGATCAAAAATGGTAAAAGAGGTTTTGTAGATACAGCAAGAGGCACTGCAAAGACAACCATTCACGAAATGAATGAACACTGAATCTCACAAACAATAATCGTTAATAATCTTCACATGAAACATGAAAAAATATTGGCGAAATCCTTTTTTGATTGATTGATGTTTCCGAGCACGTCAATTGCAATGATTATTCGTCCCGTTACTGTAGTGAAGTTTTTATTGTGCGACGTAGCGGTTTTCCTCCCACGTAGGTTAGTGAGATCCGGCGCAGACTTATTGGTCGACTTGCGGGCAATTTCCCCCTCGAGGTACCTCCACTAACGGGCACCATTCCATCCGGGACAAACTATGAACTCTTCATATGTGTGGTAGTGTAGTGCATGTTTATGTGTATCAGTAAGAGGTAGACGAGAGGGCAAGGAAGAGTTAGGAAAAATCGCCCACGCTCCGAGGCCCGTTTGTTAGGTTGCTCCTGCATTCGCCTGGTGTTGATCGAAGAAACCGTCGAACACTGCCGATCAGAGAGCAGCCAGACGCTATAATTCTCCAGACAGCAGTTGAATCCAATCATGCTATTTAGCTAGTGACGAAAATTCTCGAAAGAAAACGTATTGAGACAAACCGCAACGTGGAGAATATAAAAAAATGGACAAGATGCTGGTAATTAAAGACCAATTATTTATGTGATTTAAAAGGGAAGAATTAAGTCATAATCCTCAGCAGTTGCAAATGGCTGTCTAAAATCAGGTATTGAGAACACGATATTATGGTAAAACACTTCTCAAAATTTTCCAGGATGATAAAGATAATTTGATGTTCTACGGGCATATAATATAGCAACACAGTGTAGGCAAGATATTACGAACTATCGATCCAGAATGCATTCCGACGTTATAAAACTTCGACCAGATTTAGGACAATTCCCGGAATAAAACTTAGGCGACAGATACCGTTATATAATCAATAAACCTGTAATTACGGTTTAAGAACAAAACAATATTAGAGACGGAATACTTCAGAGATATTGCTAGAAGAACCTTCATGTAGTTCGAAACCAGAATCCTGATGACAATGATGAAGATAATGATGATGATGATGATGATGATGATGATGATAATCGAGAAGGTGGAATACCAGAAAGACTAATTACAAATCATATACGGCCACAGGAATTAATACAGAAAAACATAGAGGAAGATTTGGAAAAAAATTACAATTAAACCCCAATTCAAAAATCCTTCAAACACAAAAATATGTCATCTTGGAAATATGCTGAATAGTTTGCACTGTGCTGAATTTATCATGAGCTGTAACCTAGTATGTTGTCTGCCAATGTTGGTCTCACACACACACACATACACACACACACATGTGTGTGTGTGTGTGTGTGTGTGTGTAATTATATCAAAAAGAGAGGGCAAACTGTACATTTGCAACTGGGTGAAGAAAAATAAAGACATCCCTGCATACGCCTTAAACGATAAACTCAGAAAAATCTCAATATGTGACCCGTGTGAAGGTCGTCACCGGATCTCGCGTTTCAGCGGGGAAGGAATACCGCTACCTCCCGGCATATAGCATGCATTTCACGAATAGGGTTAATAGCCATAGAAGTTGGCGTTCCCGAAAACACGAAATAATCAATTAATTGAAACTGTGCGCTTCCTGAATTAGAATTGTGGAGGCCGGGAGCTCTGAGAAGTCGTTTCCGTGATTGTTTTTGATAATTTCCTGCCAAATATCGGAGGAGGACCCTGAATGACCTACGGACCGCGCAATATCATTTCATACCATCACTCATTACAATTATGAAGTCCGTGCAATAGTTAGCTATTTTTCCGGAGAGTTTTTCGCATTTAAGTTCGAAAGAGAATACGACCTCTTACTTTAAAATGTAGTATTTGAATGATTACATAATACTAATGGATATGGTTTTCATATAATAAAAGGTTTACATTTTTCACCCGCCACTACAATAAACCATTTTGACAGTTTTGTTTGCTCACCACAAACGAAAATTCATTGTTCGCCAAAAACGAAATTGTGTAAACTATCGAGAGGAATAAGAAACTATTGGGGGGAAGAGATAAAAAGTCAGATAATGATGTCATTGACAAACAAAATTAATTTTGCGAATTAAATAGGCTATTTTGAAAGGGAGGCGGAAGGTACAAGAGTTTCGTAACTTCTCTATAGATATTTTCATTATTATTTTTTTAATGTATTTATTTTAATGAATACTTACATACAACCCCGCGGCTGAAAGTTCCTTCTTCACGTAATATTGAGTATTCTTGAATATTTGAAGAAAATTTTAGTGATTAACTTCGTTTTGCGTGATTTTCTTGAAGAGAAGTGACGCTTTATACGGACTTTACGTGACCTACATAAAACGTGGTCATGCTTAAAAATTCCATTTTCTGTATCCTTCGAGCGAAAATTTCCTCAAAGTTGCTTTAACTGGGCCAAAGTAACCCCCGTTCGCGGTTGTTAATTGGCTTTCATCGTAACTGAAGAAAAGCCTTGAAAAAGTTTCTCCTAACTCCATGATATCATTACTTCTGGAGCACCATAGCAGACGTCTCACTAATAATGTGGTCCCATGAAATCTTCTGACTACTTTTTATTAATATAATTTTCGTGTTAAGACAAGTAAATTTGTCAATCACTTATTTGCCCATTTTGGGTAAGATGTCTGTAGTTTCTCGAACCACGTATCACAAGACCTTGCCAAACACGTCTAAAAGTGTATTGTTATCACGAAAAATATTTAATAATTAATCGCTTTTTGACGTCATTCGGCAATTCGCTTATTATTATCATTATCATTATCATTATTATGAATTGTGTTATTATTTGGTAACGTTAGAATCTCTCACATGCTGTACGAAAATATACCCTACCAAAACACACACGTCTTCTACATTTTCCTCTTCGAGTTCGCGTTCTTTAACCTCGACGAGTCTTGGTTTTCCCAATCACTCTTAAACTTCTGTCCTGCATAGTCTCCTGGGTGCAATTTTCCCAGTCCAAAGTTAGTCATTCTCATTGTCCTTTTCCTCGTAGTGACCGTTTTAAAATTCTATTCGGCCATCTGTTATTGCATTTCCCGGATACGCCCATAGCATCGGAGTTCCCTGATTCCTAAAGATCTTGTTATAGAATAAGTAGCCTTCACCCATTTCTATATTTGTTCATTTCACGCTCCATTTTAAATCAGTTGTAACTGACGTCATTCTGTAACCCATCCTTTTGCCGTAGTCAAATCCAGAAACAAAAAAAAGTACGAATTACTGGATTGTTCTTTTATCATCAGCGGTCCAGCGATTTATTTATTTTTTTTATTTATTTTATTTATTTACGTCAAAAAACAGTTAAAAACTGCGTATGACGGGTTATGGGGAAAAGTGAATTGTGTGCACATTTTCAAAATTCTGTGATCCCTACACTAAATCATATACTACTTAAGTTTTGAATTTTGAAAGGGAGAAAAAAAAACAAAAAAACTCCCATGTAATAAAATCGATTTTCAAGGATAAATAAGCAATAAATTTTGAATTTTGAAAGGGAGAAAAAAAACAAAACTCCCATGTAATAAAATCGATTTTCAAGGATAAATAAGCAATAAATTTTGAATTTTGAAAGGGAGAAAAAAAAAAAAACTCCCATGTAATAAAATCTATTTTCAAGGATAAATAAGCAATAAATTTTGGCTCTTATTACTTCCTGCCGCGACAACATGGAAACGATAATTTGAATAATTGTATTTCCCACTGAATTCTAGAAGACGTGCACAGAAAATGAAGTTACATTTATGTCCAGAAGCAAAACAAGGGGCCATCTCAGCATTTGCTCAATGGATCAGGGAAACTGGACGAAAAACCTGATCGAGATGGGGGTCATTGACCCGGAAGCTGTGTTACAATAGTTGTTACAGGTTGTTTATACTCATTTATACAGTCCAAATGGTAATTAATGCATTATGTATCATTGTTAAAATTAATGTTACTTTTCTTGTGATGCTCAGTATAGTCTCTAATTGTATAGAAACAGTTATGCAGCAGAAGCGATTTCACTTGTGGATTCACGATTGGAAAGAGCGAAGCCCGCGCGCGCCCGGAGAGGTTGGCCCGGCAGGAAGCGCCAGGAAACGGCGACGCTGAGCTGTCTCCGGCGCACGGCTGCCTGCGTCGGCCGCCTCTCGGCGCGTGCCTCCACCCCCGCGCGCGCCCTTTTCCTCGCGCGGGCCGCGTTTCCCCGTGCTGGCACGGGAAGCCCGCCGGCGCCGTCGCACGCGCCGCTGTCGCCCACGCTCCGCGGCGTGGGCTTCCTGGGCGGCGCCTCCGCACGCCATCGCCCTGGGCGACGCCCGCTCTGCCGCTGCCACACCCACGGAACGCCCCAACGCCCCTACGCGCCCGCCGACGCACCTCGACGCCTGCGGACTTCCCGCCATGCCCTGCTTTCGACATACGCCCATGCGCCGCCCTGCCACGGCCCATCTTTTGGATCTCGGGCGCGCTCGTTTTCCCGATGCCACTTCCTACCGGCGGGCTGCTTTCCGACCGAACGTCTCTTAAATAGACCTCGTCACCCGCCGTCGCATCACATGTCGCCTCTCACCTCCGACTTCGCCGTCGCGTCCAGTGGATTTGAGTGCTCCTCCGTTGCCGCCGTTCGCCTCTCCAGCCGTTCTCACCTGCTGCCATGAAGTGCGTCGTGCTTATCATGTACGTGGTAGTATGTTTTGTCCCACTCTCGTGTCTGGAAATGATGGCCGTCTTCACTTTCAGATTGAAGAACATCATCTTTCTGCTGACAGCGCATTATTTATTGTTTTGTGACAAGATACTTTGTATGAAACGTATTTCAAGCGCAAAAGAGAGAAAATTTACGTATTTAATTTTTAAGTCAAGTAATTGGGAAATTAGTTTAAAACCAGCGTGCATATAGAATTTAAATATTAATTGATTTTCCATTCGCGTACTTACATTTGTTCTTATTCGGTTACAATAAATCGTTTGAATTAATGTTCCTTACTTAAACGTTTGCCAGGTGGACGAAAAATTAGTGTCTGGAAAAAACAAATTTAACCTTTCTGTGTTTTATATTTTCGATTTTATCCAATTTTAGGGGACCAAACACATATCAATTATTTAATTTCTAATATTACCAAGAGTTACTTTTATTAATTTGTTGCCCCGTCGCAACACGTCTCTTAGCCCTTCTTGGGCATTGATCGTATCTGGAGTAATCCTCCGTTAAGTTTTTGTGAAGTGTTGTCACGTCGTAATCAGTGCATTTTATACCTTCGGTAAGAGGTTACTTATTTATTAATAAGCTATTGTTAAGATTGCTTGCTTTTGCATCTGTGATATTTCATAACACTATTTAAATTCAGTTGTATTGCCTATTTTTATTGGAATCTATACGTATATCTTATTTTTGTATTTACGTTACTAATGCAGAAAGTGCGTGTGGTGTACAAATAGAATAGTGACGGATGAGGCGACGATTGAAGCCCAATCTCGCATTTTGAAGTGAGTAGTACGCCAAAGACACTTTTGTACGAGTTACATTAAATATACTTTAGCGCGAATTCATGAAAACTTTCAAGAATATATTTTTGGGATTATTCTCAATATTAAGAAGGCAGCCATATTGACTCATGTCGAACCAGCATTTTGTTTACTTTGCATTGTCAATTCTTTTATACAGCCATTACATCTTGACTGCACGCGTACAGTAAAGTTTACTTTGCCGTATGCGTTCCGCAAAGTATCTCGTTCCAATCAATAAAGAGTGAAGGTATCAAGTAGTTTCCATGTATAAGTACTCAAAATTCAATTGTTTCGTGTCTGATGGTCACTACACAGTCGAAAATTTCTTCAGTAATAAGAGATAAATACTAAGAAAAACCTTCCTCATTAGTATTTCTAATTTAATAAGCCATTTATAAATCATTTTCTTACCTGCTGATAGACGTAACGACTTGATTTTCTTCGCGTAATTGGAAGGAATTATCACAAATATTTTTATATGTAGCTGTTTACAGTCGATATTTCTCAGTGTATCGAAATTCTTCAATGCATGAATATACAACAGATACTTTTGGCGATAAGAATGTACTTTGTCTTTGAACTAAGGACACCAAACATGCGTGGATCACTTTTTAATGCCTAAAATGTACAGAAAACGCAGCTTTTAATTATTAGTGTTGCAAAACATGATGAAATATTTTAATGTATTATCGACAATATTTTGATTTTACTTCTTCTCTGATTCTAAAAATACTTCTTCACGGGTGGTAGTCAGCACCCTTGGTGAATGATTCGATCAGATGTCAATAATATATATTCTTCGGACACGTTATCGTAATATCTGATCTTCGGACACGTTAGACGACATGCCCAACTTAGTGGTGCAAAGAAATATTGAAAATGATAATTGCTTACACAGTCTCCTAAAAAATTATTGAAAATTAAAAAAATTATTGATTAGAAATCTGATTGTGACAAATGTTGCTATTGAAAACACTGCTTTGCTATTGAAAACAATGCTTTAAATGTATAGTATATTGCGGGGGCGGGTACGAAAGCAAATGTCAGGCAAGGGCAGCCTCGGGCAAAGCGGCGGACAGGCGAAAGACACGAAGCAACGCGCTTATAAGCGGAAGTTGCCGAAGTTGCATTAAATACGAAGTTAACGTGTGAATTCTGATCCCTTTTCGAAGCTAATGTTATTAAAATCACATGCAATTTCTTGTTATGGTTATGAATTTTTAAAATATTCGAGATGGAATTTGCCACTCCATATTCAGTAGATATTGATACAGCACCTAAAGATTCACTGTTATAATTAATTGACCACACATGTAATAGGTGAAAAATTGTTTCCATTATGCAATGGATTTTTATAGAAAATTCCTTCGGACACGTTTTCCACATTTGTTCAAATCTGCTGCAAATGTTATATCTATGTTTGTGTCCACTTATTTTTGCCAACAACTGTTTTCTTCTTTGAGAAGAGTTCAATCAAATCATAGACGGAGTATCTCACCTTAATTTGAAGTTTCATCTCCTTATCGCTACTGAAATTGTTTTTCCAAAATTATATGAACTCATAATTAAAATATGTCATAAACAAATATATATAGTTATGACGAATTTTCAATTCAAAGTCATTTATTTTTAATTTAAGAAGTCCATTAAACAACTGTTTTTCGAACATATTTGTTATAATTGAAGTACGATATGCATAAATTAAAACAGCTTATAATTTAAATGCTTCTTCGACCATTTTTCGCACACTGATCGAACAGCTAGCGATGTTTCCCCTCTCAATTTACTAGACTTACCTGCCACAGCTGTGACCGAGTGGCCGTGTCCGCGTTGTAAGAGCAGGAATACAACTGCCCAAGTGGGTAAAATCGTGAACACAATCGTGTTCTCTTGCAAAATGGGGTCAGAACATATGGAAACTCATTGAAGATCATATTACCTTTATGAAGTTTATTTTCTCCAGAGAATTCGGCTGGTCCATTGACACCTTGGATCTCTTCAAATAACGAGGAATTCCACAACGGGTCTCGTATGCGTTACGCGTATGCGCTGAACCTTTGTGCAAATTCTGAGATGGTCCCTTCTTTTGCTTTTGAACATAAATTTAGCTGCACTATCTGTACACGTTTCTTTGAGCTCAGTGGTAAACGTTATTCACATAGTCGTTCTCTATGTTCTCACGAGAGTATCTCGATTCCGTCGCAAGGAGTATGATATGGGATAATTGCCAAAATATACAGCTGATTTGCCTTTGCAAATCGTTATTACACAGGGGCGAATAGTTCCATACCAATTCTTGCCAAAAACGCTTCTTGTTATCTGTATTCATAATTCAACTTAAAATGTATATGAGACAGGGCAGAGATTCCAATGATTAAGAGACCGTGCACATATTGCATTTTTCCCATAGTACTTCACAGTTTTTTAACTATTTTTGGACGTTAAATAAATAAAAACCTTTTTTTAAAACTCCAGCAGTATCCTAAATGAGAATTTTAAAAATCTACATGTCCAATAAAATAAAGAAATCCTTCCAAAAACAGTACGAAAAGTTAGTTTCATGATACTAATGGAATCAGTTCTTGCTTACAATTTACATTTCAAACCTTTATTTTGCTACTTTAATGGCTTAGGCAATTTATAATATATTGCAAAATGATGAGAAAGAAACATGTTTCGTTATCCATGTACTACGTTTTCAATGTTCAACATATTTATTACTGAACTTCGATTTCTGTACTGTCGGTCGCGTTTAAACTGTGAATGAACATACAATTTTGTAATTATTTCATTAAGAAAACGTACGTAATATAAATTAATTACTATTAACATTACTTTGTTTCTTTATTGAATTCCTACAAATCCTTCAGAATAATATTCAAATATATGTTAAATATTAAATTAATAATTAAACGAATCATTTCAGCTCATTCAATGTTATGCCGCAAGATAATAAGTTCATTTTGTATCTCTATGATTCCATATAAGAACTGTACTAAAAGTGAACCTGACACCGGAGAAAATTCACCGCAATTTTCAGGATTGTTATTGATTAATAATGGTAATACAAGGAGAGAGGAGAAAGGGAATTTTGAATCATACTGACAGCACGGGAAAAAGAATTTTGATATTGCTGGATAGTATTGCATTCGGTATGTGAAAGAAAATTCCGAATTGAATTGGTTCAGCATTGTTTGTACTGTCAATTCAAAAATTAGTATTGAAATAGTTTAATTACAAAAATGGTAAAATACATTAAACGAATACAGTATTTTCTGTAATATTGTGCTTATGATAATACAGTGCATACAATTTTCAAAAAAAAAAAAACACAAATTTTATAGATGTTTTCTCATTAATTTAAAAAGATAGTTTGAATTATAATTGCTCATTGTTCGAATTTCGATTCCTTAATAATAAAAAAAATCTAATGTTTTGATGTCGGGAAATGCAACAACAAATACACAAACAATTTTCCTTTCGCCTATATTTCGTATATACACAATATGGTTTAGTAGATAAAGAAGAGTAATGCAAGGTCGCAAAAAATGGCAGTAGGTATTATGACGGATATAGACGTTTTGGGACTCACTTATCGAAAAAATGTTGTGATCCCCGAAATTGTCCATGAGTGTGCACATTAATCTGTTTGTGAAAAGCACTAGCACTTAAACTGTACCCAGAAATGTACCCCAAAATGGATTTTCCGCGATCGAGATGGCCGATCTCACCGCCCTGGAAATTTGAAATATCTTTTAAATTAGGGGAGCACCTTTCGTGAATCCTTTAGAATGTTTACAAAAATTTCTTCAAAACTGGCTCCATATTTTTTTCTCTATTAAAAGAATGTGCGGTTATAAATACTGTACGTGTTTGATTTTCGTCAAAGTCTCTCAAATTTCGAAAATTTCAAAAGTTCGACTATTTTTCGAACTTGGTCTACATCTTCAATGTATGCACTAGAAATGTCTTCCTTAGTGTAATGTATTTTCCAAAATTAGATATTTAAATAATTTCATGTTCATTAAATCAGTTTATCAAAATATTTCTAGTGTTCAGTATTTTTAGGCGTATTGGGTGACAATTTTCCGCAAATACGTAAACAAGAATTTCTCAAAAACGTGTCCAATTATTTTCTTTAAACCTTTGGTGTAGATAGAGCACAATGCCCTCAATTCTATTTCATTAAAAGTCATTTTCATTAAGTGAAGTGTCATTTCAAAAGTGTCATTTTCATTAAAATGAAATTTTAGCAATGGAAGGAAGTGTATTTTTATGGACGCGTTCGAGATTCGGAACTGTCCAACATAGTAGCGGTGTAGTGGTTACACCAACCTAAGCGCTCAGATGTAAATGCCAGCCTGGCGGAAAAAATTCACATGTTGGGCACACATAATAAGGCATGTTAAATGCGACGATCTCCTAATAAAGTTGCTGACCACGAAAACACACGAAATCGAATTCAAATGTGTGCCATATTGACATGGGTTTAACTAGTATTATAGTAATATATAATTGTTACAAAAACTTCGAGAATGTAGATATATATATATATATATATATATATATATATATATATATATATATATATATATATATGTTCACAAATCTTGAACACATCAAGTTCACCGTGCTTTTTGAGGATGACGCAGTGAAAGAGAATTAAAAGAATACTATTACTTTCGTTGATATATTTTTGCATTGCCATAATAAAATTGACATTTATATCCTACGCAAATGCGACCAATTACGTTCAGGAGAAAGCAACCCGCCATGCATTGATTTTTGCCCCTTGCTTTTTCCTCCTCATTATGCAAAACGCATGATTTGCGTACTCAGGTTAGTGACCATGCGCTCGAAAATGGACATTTTTGCTTTTTCTTTCAATTAAAATATGAAAACTACAGTCTGCAAAACGGAAAAGCGAGATATCATTTCTAGAAAATTAGTCCCATATAGTAATACCGACAGCATCACAAATTTATATTGGTTACTAAATATTACATATACAAAACCAAAAGGCAGAATTAAAATAATTTCGAAAAGAATCCAGCTCCCAATATTATATTAATTTTAAAAACAAGCTTATTGCATTGTAAATAATTTTAGTTGACCGTAAGTTAGTGTGTGTATTGATGAATGAACAGTAACATAATACATTATTTCATTGTTAATCTAAACTTTTTAATCTCATTTTTAGATAGAGTTTTTGTACAATTGAATTCTGCCATCACACGCCATTTTTGTAAGATTTGTTAAGACACTTTATTCCACTAAAACGTCTTTAAATTATTGAAGTTTATTAATATTGTTTTAAATAATCACATTCTTGCGTTTTATGCACCTCTAGCAGGTAGAACATCTGTGCGCAGGTCTAGAACTAGAAATATGTAGACAGGAGAACAATGATTTTATTTCTTTATTTTAAATTGCTATAAAAACAACACGGTCATGAGCGACCACTACTATTTTACTATTTCTCAGTAAGTTATTTTGAATACTGAAACAATATTAAAGTATTTATTCAGATCCCCATATTCTAAAATTAAATGATATAACATAATAAAAATATTATATAAATTCATTATATGCATTAAATTATGTATATACACGTAATATTACATAGTTTAAAGAAATATTTTCAAGGTATAATTTACTTAGATATATCAACGTTCTTCAAATCCACAAATGAGAGGTAATTTCTTGAAATTAATTCAACGAAGACACGGATTCGTACAATACAAAAATAATTTAGTAAGGGTTATACTGATGTCGCGACTCTTATAAACAGCATCT
Organism: Teleogryllus occipitalis; assembly: GCA_011170035.1. Classification (NCBI taxonomy): domain Eukaryota; kingdom Metazoa; phylum Arthropoda; class Insecta; order Orthoptera; family Gryllidae; genus Teleogryllus; species Teleogryllus occipitalis. The sequence goes on along the minus strand of BLKR01003673.1, from coordinate 17,775 downwards.
TCGGCTGATTCTTTTAAAACATGCCACGATGACCGCGGCACCACAGATAATGCTGAAAGAAAACAAAAAATGTGACAAATCAATATAAATACAAAATTTGTTTTCCATGTTCGGATTAAAAAGTAAAATAACAAGAACTCTCACAGACACTTTATTCCAGCACGCGCGCACACAGACACACGCGCGCGAACCCCCCCATATATATATATATATATATATATATATATATATATATATATATATATAATCAGCACTAACCCTCCAATGTTTGTGCTGCCATCTGTGAGGAGCTATTGAACGTTTACGTCGAATATAAGCAGTGGTCACATTAATACAACTAGAGTGTGTATATTATGCCCTAGTAAGCACTACTTATTATACACACCCTGCTCACTGAACATTTGTCCCACCTCTAACCAATTAAAGTCACCAATACAAAGAAGAAATCGGGGTCAAGTCCGTGTAGCTATGTCTGGGCGATGTGCTGAACTTGCATATCGATTTATATATTTATTTATTTATTTTACGTCAAAAAATAGTTAAAACTGTGTATGACGTACTATGGGGAGAAGTGAATTGTGTGCACATTTTCAAAATTCTGTGATCCCTACACTAAGTCATATACTACTTGAATTTTGAATTAAAACACGCTCCCGTGTGATAAAATCTATTTTCAAGGATAAAGAAGCAATAAATTTTGGGCTCTTATCCATGATGTCCTTCGTCAAGGAATAATACTTCCTGCCGCGACAACACTGAATTCTAGAAGACGTGCACAGACGTGCACAAAAGTTACATTTATGTCCAGAAGCAAAACAAGGGGCCATCTCAGCTTTTTTTTTAATTCGTTGCGCACTTAATTCAACTTATTGACGCAACGCATCTCTTCGCCCCTGGTCGAGCGTTGAGCGCGGAGTAATCCTCCATTATCTATACCTCTATTCCAGAGGACGCTGTATATTTATGTCTCGTCTCGTCTAGTCAGTTGTCAACGATGACCGCCAGGTAGCATCTCCGCGTACGCGCCTCTTACTTCACGCGCCCCGGCGTCACTACCCTGCGGCCAGAATTGGGAAGGAATTAGGAAAGAGGTAGGGTTTAGGACACTTCACAGGGGTTGGACTAGCCCTTGTGAAGCGATCAAACTCGTTTTGTTGGAACAAATTTCACATGAGTTTCGAAAGGAATCGAACCCGGACCTCAGTGGTGAAAGGCAAGCGACTTCGCTATGTGCCACGAGCGAGCCCAGAAATTCGGAGACACATATCTGACAAATAAATTCTTGTCCCTGGAGATAGCGTTTTTGATTTGTTGCGTCTACAACTTGACGCAACGCGTCTCCAAGCTCCTTAAGGGGCGTTGAGCGCTTTACGCTGGGTAGTAATCCTCCATTAATGTACGCGATTGGGGAGTAATCCTCTATTACTAATGATGTCATGTCACGTCACAGTCAGTTGTCTAGAGGACCAGCCAAACTCGTTTTGTTCGAACAAATTTCACATGAGATTCGACGGGAATCGAACCCAGACCTCAGTGGTGAAAGGCTAGCGACTTCGCTATGTGCCACGAGCGAGCTGAGCCATGAGCATTTGCTCAATGGATCAGGGATGAAAAACCTGATCGAGATGGTGGTCATTGACCCAGAAGCTGCGATACAATACTTGTTACATATTGTTTAGAATTATACAGACCAAATGTAAATAATACATTAAATATCACCGTTAAAATTAATGTTACTTTCCTTGTGATGTTCAGTATAGTCTCTAACTGAATTGAAACAGTTCTGCAGAAGAAACGATTTCACTTTGGATTTAAACTTTTCTATTGAATTTAATCGTTTAATGTCATCTGGCAAAGTATTGTAAAATAATGTACGTGTATTGTATGGGAATTTTTTGTAATGAGCTGTTGATACTGTCACCTGATGAATATCATTTCTACGTCGAGTGTTATAGTAACAGACATCGGCATTTTCTGAAAATATATTCCCGCCGTTAAGCCAATCATTTTTGACAAAAGCCACTGATTCGTAAATCAAGAGACAAGGTAATGGTAAAATTCTTAGATTAATAAAGAGAGGCTTACAAGAATCACGTGGGTGGGATTTGGTTAGTATTCGTACAATTCGTTTTTGTAATCTAAAAATCTGGGAGCTATAAGATGTATTTCCCCAGAATATTATGTCATATCTCAGGCGGGAATAAACATTCGCGAAATATACACAACGAGTAGTATGAAGGCTGACTGAATTTGCAAGAAGTCTGAACGCTTAGCATAATGAACTTAATTTTGTGTTCATTTCATTTAAATAGACGTTCCATTTAAGGTTTGGCTTAATTGAGAGACCTAAAAATTTTGTATTCTTAACATCAGTCAATGGTACACCGTTTATTTTCAATGGAGCACATAATTGTTTATTTGAAATGGAAAACTGCATTAAAACCGTTTTCTTTTCATTTACTATTAATTTGTTATTTCGAAACAAATTTAAAACATCTCATATTGTATTATTTACGGTCAATTATCGAAAATACAGAAAGTTCGCGGAAAATGGGACCAACATCACTTTTTACATCGCCTTTTGGTTCAATAGTGGAATGGGATCAATAGGAAACGGGAGACACCCGAGAAAATTTTCCAAAAATTCCCTTTATCTTCCGCAAATTCCACATGGTTCGACCGGGTTATGGTCCTTAGTACCCAGAGGAGTAAGGTGAGCGCTCTGACCAAAACAGCAGGATCGCTCGGACTTTGGATAACTGGAGTTGTAAAGTATTACTTGTTGAATAGAGAAACCGTTTTGTCTGTTCAGGGTGCTGGCGTTGGCAGCCGCACTCGCCTCCGCGCGCCCTGCCACAAGCGCCAGGTGGCGCACCTTCGCCGACAGGCGCCAGGGCCGCCAGAACACCGCCAACGCCCTCAGCCCGGAGACCCTGCAGGCGTCGGCGGTGTGCGCGTTCGACCTGAACGAGGTGCAGGTGGTGCTTCCTTCGGCGGCGGGCGAGGGCGAGGGTGAGGGCGGCGGCCGGACGCTGACGGTGCAGGAGGTGGTGTGCCGGCCGGCGCGGCCCAACCCGGCGGTGCAGGATACGGCGTGCCGCCAGGCACAACTACGCCTCGGCCGCTCGCCGCACTACATCTACATCAACTCCGGGTGCGTGCTGGTGCGCAACACGCTCGCCAAAGCCAGCGCTTCGCAGCCCGTCGTGCAGTGACGCACCTCGCGCACACGCGCACGCACGCACGCGCGCGCCGAACACACCGCAGCTGCTTCGGGTCCTTGTGCTTCTCGGCGGGCCGGGGAGTTCTGCGTCTGCGTCCTTTGGGCTGATGTGTCGGCCGTCTGATCGCCACTCTCCTCAGAGTGACATCACTCCACTCAGGACGGGAATGCCAGGTCTGCGCGTTGTTGGGGCTGACATTCTGTCGCGAATCTCGGTCATCTTGTCGCGAACCTCCTCAGAGATGTGTGGATTTTTGCTGACCGGGACGATAAGCGTCTGCATCGTTGAGACTGATATTTCGGCCAACTTTTCGGATCCTTCTTCAGAGCTATATTTGCTCTTCACTGAGGACTGACTGGGATGTGCTCGGTCTGCGTCGTTGGGATTGACGTATAGGGCCATCTTGTCGCGGACTTCTTCAGAGCTACATTGCTTAATCATAACCTACGAAAGAAACGCAACCACTGCTTTGAGGTCTTCTTCGGCGGACTCAAGGACGTTGACGGCCCAGCACGGCACACTGGATGCTCCTGAATTACTGATCGAAATGATGCCGTGAAGAGGGCACAACAACGGCTTCAATTCATTCAATGGGAAAGAGTAGAGTTGTGGTCAGCCTCGTTGTGGTTCCGAGTAGTCTTGGACAGTTTTTCGTAAATAAAAGTAATTTCGACAACATCAGTTCTTTTCTCCATTTTTTAAATTTTTCTTCGCGCAATCGCCTGACGCTTGTTTCGCTGAGATTTTCCTCCCAAATTGTTATCAATTTCCTCGACAAAGTTTTTTTGGAGGAGAGTCATGGCCTACATGAGGATCTGTTACTGAGGCAGAAGTCAGCGTAAGTTTTTATGGAAACTTCGGGGCCTTGAAATCAACTGAAGTCGCTAACTTCTTCAGAGCCTGTGAAGATTAGAGAACTCATCATAAACACATGCACTCAGCATACATCGCCAAATTTTGTAGGGATTATTTGAGACGCACGCTTGGCAACACTGACCAGCTCACTAAGAATTGCTTGATATTTACCAGCAAAACTATTCAAGCAATTCTGTAGTTCGTTTACCGATGCAGAGTTTTCTATTACTCTGGAGCTAAAATTTCTATTAAATGTTCCTAATACAATGTGGGCAAATGGTCCCTCTACCGACAGTACTAGTTCTCCATTTCCATTTTTCTCAATAATCAACATTTAAGTTGATAAGATTGTCGCATTGTTTGACCCCTCAATCATTTCAAAGCGTTCCTGAACCCATTTTCGGCAACAGTCGCTCTGAAGTCGCCCGTTTAAGTCAACCAGATAGAATCTACAGGATGACCTTTTGCCTTAAAGTTACTCTGCATACGCGTGAGGAAATTTATCATGTTTTCAAGACTGATTTGTAGTGTGCCATGACCCATTTGTAATATGTCAATTTCTCCACATCTGTAGTCAGTCTTCACGACAATGTCGTGATTATCTTTTCGAGTAACCACAAAGGACTTATCAAGGAGAACAAGCATTGAGATCCTGTTCCTTGGTATTTATTCTTCGACATAGGACGGTTTATGTAATTAACATATACACAAGCACTTACTTTCCCCGGATTAAGTTTATTTTTAATCATAAATGAAATTCCTCATTTTTTGTCGTTCACGTAACTTTATTTTATTTGTATTCTATACCATATAACCTAATATTCATTCCTTTTTTATTTTATTACTTCACTTACATTACATATTTTATTACAGCACTATCATCCTATTTATTTACAATTCTTATTTATTTGTATTTATTTTATTTTCTTTTATTCTCGTGTCTTCATTATGTTTAATTTGTTCTGTTTGAGAAGAATTAACCTCAAACATTGTGTATATTTAATTCCTAATTAGTGGTAAAAATATTGCAATTATTATGATTACTATAACAATGAAACACAAGAAAAAATGTATTTAAAAGATTGTAAGATAAACCTCTTTTGAAAATGACTCCCAAAATATTCATGTTTATTGGATCACTACCATTAAAAACCTCCTCAAAAACAAATATTGGGTATTATCTGGCAAACAGCCGACAAACAAATCATGAAATACGTCGCTCGGGATTAGATAATGATAAGCCACCTCGAGTGACATTTACAGAAGAGGCAGTTGAAATTCAAAGAATGCAATAAATCAGATGCTCAACATAAAACGCATATTTATTGCATTAAAAGACCCTGCATTCACTATTGTTTTGTATTACACCACTTCATCAATGGCTTGCCAACATCTACAGAAACGAAAAAGGTAAATATGTCCATTTTCCTTGTTAATTGGCTTACCATTGTGTAATCTCAGGCGCCTCATATATTTACTGAAATTTATGATGAAACATGCAGAAGCTATTTTGTGATAATACAAATTACTTTGTAACCTTAAAAAGTAAAATTACATTTTTTGTGTAGCCATATGCGTGTATTTTACCGTTTGCTGCCTTCCTTTCCCTCCCATTCCATCGAATGACAAGAACAGAAAAAAAGATTACCGTTAAAGAACTAATTTTGATGGTATTTTATGTACTCTCAAATCTTGCGTTGTTGATCTCTATGCCTTTCAATTATAACAGTCAAGATTTGGTATTCATTGTGACGCAAGGCATCCCGCTCATTTAATGCAATACCATTATAACTCAAAAATCGCGTTATTTTTGTCTTTCGATTAATCATCTTTTGCATTTAGCTACATGAACGTCAAATCTGAGGTTACAGGATCAATGTGTGAGTGCCACAATTCAAATTCCATACTTGAGGGAATAAAAATATTCCATATTTCAGAAAAGAAAAATCTTAATTTTGAAATTCATGACGCTAAAAAAAGCCCATTTTAAATTATGACGGCGTTGCATTCAATGAGCCATAATTTTGATTGTATCAATAGGATAAAAGGAAACAAAAACGAAATATAAGATCGACAATAACATCGATTGGAGTCTGATAGCTTTCTTGCATGTCATAATGGAAAACTCATTCCAGATACCGAGGAACCTATCTCAGAGCTTTAACTGATGTTACTGCAGAGCCTCTGACCGGGAGATCCTAGGTTCGAGTCTCGACAGTGGCAGGATTTTCGACATCGAAAAGCTTAGCTTGGCAGCAAGGTCGAATTCAGTCACTGTCTGGGGAAGAATTCTAGCGGTCGGCTACTCTTATCAGTAGGTTTCCATGATTTCTCCGATCCGTACACTTTAACTCATGCACATGGTCCGGACACTTTAACTCATGCACAACAGTAAATTTGTAATGATACAAATACAGAACCTTTCCGATAATGTTTCAACAAGACGATCTCTGGATTCCCACTTGCGTAGATAAATGGCGTTGATATTTCGTCGGACATTGTTCATGGCTTTTCTTCCGTCCAGCAATGTTTCTGGTGTTCGAATTCTTTACGGATCGTTGCGGTTTTTAATCACTATCGAGCCCATTTCGCGCCTTTTACCACTACGTTTTGCATTGCAGACTTTGCTGGAGCTTTTGCCAAAAACACTTCCAGTCTTAACCTCTTGCGCAAACGATTCCGCACATGTATTACACGAATTGTGCTTCGCATAACACTCGACAATAAACACGCGCTGTTTTATCATGAGCAGCATTCGTGGTGCATTCAACTGGTCACTAAACACATCTGCTTCTCTCTTGCTCACTGAAACGTAATGATACAGCGATGTAGTAGGGAAATACGCATGCGCGTATGTGGCAGCGACCGATTGATGCATTGAAATCAGGGTTTCCAGCATTTTCTGGGATTGGCAGTTCTCCTGTTCATTAATAAAGGTCTATTCTGCTTCAGTCTTGTAAATGTTTTTCGGGCCAGGTTTGTTTTACCCATCCTATATCGTCATCATCGTAGGACGCAAATAAGATTGAATAAGTTCTAATCGACTGAATGATGATTCTGCAGCCGCTCTGTTTCACCCATTGCTGTCCAGAAAAAAATATTCGAAAAAATACTTTAGTTGCTGGGTATATTTTCATTCTTATTAGAGATAAATGAGAAAATATGACCTAATTTAAAGGTTTTGTCAGATTTTTTACGTACATGTGTTACACAGGGCATCAAATATGAAAAATGATTGCATATCAGAATTGTCAGTTTGTTAAAGTTTAAAAAGACAAGAACAAGAAATTACTATGTAATGGAAATATCATATATTTTATCATTTAGAAACAAATCGCTGACAATAACAAGAAAATCTGGAAGTTATAATTAGAATAATTTCACACAAATTTCCAACCAATGTCTAATACTTTTTTACATGAAACTGGACGAAGCATTTATTAGGATGAAGTCCGACTAACTCATTGGAACTTAGTATATTTCCTGCAGGGGACACAGCGACGTTGAGTTCCATCTGTTGCACCTACAAGACGATCATATCCACCATACCGAAAATCTTGTTGAATAAGTTTTCATCTGCTGGGTCGCACTCTTTTTGACAGGCTATCGATAAATCTGTTAATAATTCTAAAAGAATACGAGCATTACAAGTGCTGAATTAAATAGAAAGGAACAAGTAGCAATATCTAGAATCCGAACTGCAAATTGCAAATTGAGTCATATCCACTTATTTAACAAAAGCCCTCCTCCCACCTGCAACCACTGTGACAACTCCACTTCTCTTCTTAATTTAAACCATGTAATTAACCACTGCCCTCATTACAACACTCTTAAACAACAAATTCTGCAGGATGACTCATTTGCCTCAATTTTGGAATCCCCTAAATACCAAGAAAAAATTCTTAATTTTTCAAAAAAATTCAAATACTTTCAGACATATAATAGTTATTAACTATTGTCAATAATTTAGAAACCATGTCATTTTTTGTTAACATAGTTGTTATTATTGTAATTAAAACCAAATGTATTATTTAATTGTCGCTAATGACCATCGCTGTTGATGTGACAATAAATAAACCCAAAAAAAATACGAGCATTCCAGAAGTGGAATGTCCTTTTCAATTCGACGGTACAAAAGCCTGGCGTTTACTACAGCACCTTTGATGCAGAATATAACGTAGGGTCAGAACCATTTGAAAATCGTGTTATCGAAGGCTTCTACATCAAATTTACATGTATAGCTGATGTACATGTACGACTAATGTGCATGTAGTATAAGTTCATGTACGACTGGTGTAGAGTAGCTTACGTGAAAAGTACTACAAAGTTTCGCAAGTGTACATATTAAAAAGTTATGAGTTTTTAAAAAAGATTTAACTTACTTTAGATTCTCTGTATTTCTTGTATCACAAGATGGTTTGTTACAAGAATTATTCGTTGCATCCGGACCCATGAAATCCAAATTCCTCTTCTAATGCTTGCGTTTTTGTAAAAGGCCTTCAGTTCACTAGCTCAAAACATCTGCTCATAATCATTTATTAAATTGATATTAATAACAATTTTTATTATTATTATTCACTTCACGGATTAGGGAAATTCCGTTCCGGCTTCATTACACCTATCGTGGACGGCAACTTTTATTCAGATAATTTTTATTATATTTTTTCCCCTAGGGCTTTTTATCCAGCCGACAGCCGGTTGCCCTTTACGTCCCGAAGGGACGCATACTCGACCATACACTAGACAAACACTTGCGGGCTCCTCTGATCTGGGGTCAGCAGAACGCGAGGCCCTCCGCGACAACACCCACACAAAGTCAAGGGACAAACAGCCATGCCCAAGGCGGGATTCGAACCCGCGACCCTTCGGACCGAAGCGCTGAGTCGGTACGCGCTCTTAGCCACCTCGGCTATCCAGGTCGGCTAATTTTTATTATATACTTTTTTCATTTTTAGTCCGGTGGAGTCCTATTTTGCATCGTGACACTGGCACAATATACATATAGAATTTCTAACGTATTAATATATTACGACTACAGTGACGTAATTAAAGTGTTTGACAGTATACATTAATTTTGTGAACTTTAAATAATTTAAAGTTCAATAACGGTGCTGTAACTGGCAGCTTAAAATAAATTAGGAAAGTTATCTTATAATAGTTTCAATCCTCAAAGTACCAAATACAAAAGATATTATGGCAAAATGTTCTTTATCCCTCATAAAATGCAAAATGTACCGTATCACCAAGAAGACAGATTTTAATGAATTAATGTAAAATGTTTTGAACTATGTAGTACCTCCTGTACAAAATTGTTCAAAAGTAACTATGTTACACTTTTATGGTTGAAATTGATTATCTTAGCATCACAAATAGTAAAACCCATATCAGATTAAAATTATGAGGTACATTTTAACACATGCCATACATCTATGTCGTTGTATTTCTCTTCATCCAATTCCCACATTTGTGTGATGAATAAAAAGAAAGGCATGTAGCATGTTCAGAAGCACTGTTTCTACCGTAATGTTTCTCTATGCATTTGAATTCCTTTATGTGTTGTATAATTTTGTTTTTTCTATCCTTCAAAACAGGATTAATTCTTGCTCCTTCTCCTTTAAAACTACACCACTCAAAAACAGCACAACCACTTTGAAGCGGCAAAAATTGCAAATTATCTTTCGCAGGGACCACAGTGTTGTCAAGCAGACGGTTTCCAAGAATTCATTGTTTCTCGTAGTATTTAATTCTAAGTAATATTCAATTGCAGTTTATTTTTTACGGCATTTGAAAAGCTGAAGCAATAGAGTATTGATATTGTACATTTTATACAAATCTTGTAAAGACTTTTATATTTCAAATGAGATATAGTGCTTTTTTTGCAAATTTTGATATAGTATTTTTTTTTTAATATTTTGTAGATAACTTACATTTGGAAAATAAATCAATTTTGAATATGGAATTTAAATTTGATATAGAATATTTTGGTTAAAAATAGGGTCAAAAACAGATAAAATTAACAACATAAAATGTGAGCATATCAAGAAAACATTAGTATACGTAAAAAGTGGATATACATTTCTTGCTTCTAATTTCAGCAGATTTTCTGCCTGAAGCTTATCAAAAAGTTCAACACCGCCCATGCAGTGGTTAAACTATTGGATATGTGAAGGCTACTATACAGTTTTGTACTTCTTCTTATGACCCCAGTGACAACAATCTTATTCTTCTAGTGTCCCTACGAGTACAATGAAGAAGAACAGAGGCTGTTTATCTATTCCTTTAAAATTAGTTTACGAGCAGTTCTGTTAAACAATGGTAACACCTATGCATCATTACCCGTCGCTCCTTCGGTACACATAAAGGAAAGTTATGAAAACCTCAGTGTAGTTCTAGAGAAAATAAACTATTCCGTCCATGGATGGATGATATGTAGTGACTTAAAACATGCTTCTTGTTGCATGTTTGCATTGTGAGTTAAAACATGCTTCTTACATGCTTCTTGGTCAGCAAAGTAGTTTTACTAAATGCCCATGTTGCCTATGCGAATGGGATAGTAGGGCATGAAATCAGCATTGTTCTAGAAAGAATTGACCAGAAAGAAATTTTTTAAAACCGGAAGAAATTAACATTGTACGGGAACATCTGGTAGATGAATACAAGATTCTATCACCACCATTACACACAAAATTAAGACTCGTGAAACAATTTGGAATGCCTTACCTAAAGATGGGCCATGTTTCAAATACCTTTGTGAAAAGTTTCCGCAATTGTCTGAAGCAAAATTAAAAGAGGATATCTTCATTGGGTCTGATATTAGAAAAAAGTTTGATCCCCAATTTGAACTATATATGACAGTAAATGAAAAAGAAGCGTGGATTGCATTTAAACATGTTGTAAATACTAGGCAACAAAAAAGACCCAGACTATCAAGCAATTCTTGCTAATATGCTGGATGCCTTAATAACCCTCAATGTTCACTTTTCAAACATTTACAATTCTTTTCAGTCAATTTAGGTGATGTAAGTGAAGAACAAAGTGAATTGCGTCGGCGATGGTGTAACGGTTAGCGTATCGGGTTGTTACACCCAAGTTCGTGGATTTTTAAGGGCGAAACAATCCTTCGTACGCCTTCCTTTGGAGGGGAAGTAAAGCCGGCTGTCCCAAGTTAGTAGATTTACTGCATGTAAAAGATCCTCAAGCCTAAATGAAGCCTCTGAGCTAAATTCAAATTGCCTGTTTCGTCGCCCAAGTAATACCTTCTTTCATCCCTAGTAGGTGAAAGGAGCGTAACGAAATTTGCGGGGTCAGACGGAAGAGCAGGCCTCATGGCCTGAGTCTCGCCACGTAAAATAAGGCATTCATTCATCCATTCAATGTTTTCATCAACATCTAAAAGCAATGAAAAAACGTTATCAGGGACGCTGGAATTCTAACGTGATAAGAGAATACTGTTCGTCACTTCACCGAGAGAGTCAGCAAACGGTGCATAGGAGAAAAAAGCTAATTCAGGACCTTTAAAGAAAAGAGACAAAGACCATGTACGACAATGGACACGTAAAGCCTGTGTTTAATGTAGTGTTAATAATAATAATAATAATAATAATAATAATAATTATTATTATTATTATTATTATTATTATTATTATTATTAATAATAATAATAATAATATTTATTATTATTATTATTATTATTATTTATTTATTTAAAAAATAAGGTATTCTGACATGGCTTCATTTAGAGCTTCTACTGAACCAATTGTTGTATTTTTTCTTTTAAGTGAAAGAATATGATCCCTAGATGTGTTATCAGATATTGTTTGTGTTGATTCACCAACATTTACAGTGTAAATTAATTAATTAAATCATTCTTTAATAGTACGCTTATCAATAGTCAATTATTTCCTTTCAGACGGTGGCAGTTTCAAAATCGATATACATGAGTCCATAGATGTGAGTCCACGCTGCTTGATGTTTTGGTTTGATTGTTGAGATTTGTTTACAATTCGTCAAGGTTTTGTTTCAGTGTAATAATTGCATTGTGGTGTTGACAGTTTGCATGTATTTGCTTCTGGGATGTATTTTGTAGAGAACATTCGCACAGTGGCTTTTGCTCGGTTGTAATACTTTAGAGAAGTTGTTTACAGGTTATGTCGAATTTCGAATCGTTGTCCACGCGCCCCAAAAGATGCAAACGTACATTATCTGAATGCAGGGAAAGAGAAAGTCAGCGTAGATGTCGTGATAGTGAGGTCATTTCGTTTTCTATTGGGTCATTGTCTATGAAATGTCAATTTTGTTCTGCTTTGTACTTTCCATGTGAGAGAAATTCTGCGAACGATTTACTCTGTGTTGCTTAAATGGGAAAATAAGTATACCTTCGAGCAATATGCCAGAAAAAATCAAACAGTTGTTTATAGGAGATGATGACACATCAAAAAACTTTAGAAATAATATCCTTCAGTATAATTGTGCTATATATTTTGTGCCGATATTGCATTGGCATCTGGTCATGGGCCATACGTGTTCAAAATTTTGGGAACTCCTCATCACAGAATATCTTCGTTATACCTCAAGATCCAAACAATGCAATATATTGTGAACATTAGTCTGGGTACAGTATTTTACATTTACCTCAGATCCCATCGTCAAATTTTGACGGGTTCTCACATTATTATTATTATTATTATTATTATTATTATTATTATTATTATTATTATTATTATTATTATTATTATTATTATTGTTATTATTATTATTATTATTATTATTATTATTATTATTATTATTATTTCACATATACAATTTCAATCGTGTATGACGAGTCAAATATGATGTATATGGAGGGAGTACAGTTGCATGCATCTTCTTGAGAGCAACGAGTTTATTTATTACGAGTACATTTATTTTACATAATATTACATTACACTTTACATGACTTTATATTACATACTGTAATATGCCGGCTTACAAGTTGTAGACACAGCTCGGTTAAACTCTTCTAAACAATTAAACAGCCAGCCGAGCTGTGGTTGCAATCTAGGCCTCCAAGGCTGTGTGCACGGCGTCGTCCCGCTAATTCTCGCACACGCGACCATTGCACACATCGTTATCGAGCTGCCCCAGATCACTCTCGGCTGCGGCAGCTGCATCACAATCGAGTACTCGAGCACGTCAAAGAAACTCCGGACCTGGGTGGGGGTGGAGCGTCCTGTACGAAAAGACGGTCTTTGCACAGGGAAGGTGCCCTGACCTCTTGGTCACTAAGGACCACACCGCGTGGTTGTTGAGGCGCTGTCGCCATTGCGTGAAGAGGTCTCCTGCAGGAGGTGTATGAGTATATACGTAACAAATACAAGTACCTCCAAACAGGGCTTCAAGGCCGGCCCTACCGCTCACTGAAGAATTTTCCTGCCGTGATAACCAGAAAAAACTGAAAGAAAGAATTGTCGCCGAGGCAACCTCGGGTAGCGATGCCTGCTACTTCCGATATGGCCTTGTACCCTTTGAGTGCACAATCAATCCTCCCAGGCGGGTTGATGCGCAGCGGATCAATCCCTCCGCTCCTCGACTGCGATACACGAGTGAACACGCCCACACGAAGATCACTGCCGACTCTAGGGACGCCAGTCACTGTGTTGGCGTGGCGTCTCCGTGGTGCCACAGTGCCTGTGCGTGCGTGTGATTTTCCAATGCAACTTGTGTCTGTGTTAGTGTGAGTAAATGAAGAACAGTGTAAATAGTGTTGGTGTATCTAGTGTTAGTGTAATCGTCGTAGTTAGTAGTGTGTAGTGAATTTAGAGTAGGCCTATAGTTGCGAGTAGTGATTATGTTCTGTGTCAGCTCCAAGAAAAAAACTGAGACTGAAAAATACGTACTTTTCATTTAGTTTTAAATTCAACCTAGTAATGATTAGTAGAGACCGGATTTTTATGTAATTACGTACACATTTTTTGTCTTTCTACTTAACGATCTCAAATTTGTAACCTTGGCGAATTGTCGCCTTCCTAACACAATATCAATGTTTTTCGATTTTTACATATTCGGTACTATATTGCTATCAATTTTCTTCAATTTTATGTGAATCCTGACCTTCAACCTTAATTTTTGAAGAAACATTGGCAATCGCCAACGTTTAACATTCAATGAGAGTTCTTCTCGCTGTAATGATTGCTTGCTGGTCGAAGATATCGCCAGCTTGTACGATGAATGATGTTAATGTATTTATTGGTCTAGTCAGGCTAAAAAACTACGGACCTGGATAGCAATAGATGAAGCCTCTACTACTAACGGAAAAGTTGAATGGTGCAAAGTGTGAGATATGTGCTATATTATTTTTAAAATTTGTTTACGAAATGTTTTATCAGTGTAGTTTTGTATTATGTAAATGTATTTTATCATTAGTGAATTTTAATATTACGTATTATAGCCGATTTTACATACTTATTACAAATTCTTATTGTTTTCATTACATATTTGTGTACATATTATGACTTTCATATTACATATTTTTCCGGTCTCTAGTGATCACATCACCTATCGAGGGGTCCCCGTTGGGAGACTGCACAGTGACAAGGAAGGTGTTTGGATCCTATTAGCCGCGACCTCCAGCTATTCGCCTTCCGCGACCCCGTCGCCCGGGTAGTCGCCTTCGTCAACATTTTCGGCCTCGAGGGCTGCCGGTCCACCTACCTGCAGTACCCCCCCCCCCCACCGCCTCACCTGTGGACGTAACGGGGGCCGCAAGACGACATTGGCCACAGGCGTGGGAGGCCGGGAGAGTCTGGAGAACCACTCAAGTTTCACTGAATAGCTTGGTCAAGTCCAGCCACTGTCTGGAGAAGAATACTAGCAATCGGTTGCTGTGATCGGTAGTTTTCAGTGGTTTCTCCGATCAACACCAGGGCGAATACCGCAGCAGTACCCTAACAAACGAGCCACGGGCCGCTCGCGATCTTTCCTTCTTCCTTGTCCTATCCTCACCCCTTACTTATACATCTTACACTTACACGTACTACACTACCACACATGTCGAGCATTAAGTCACGTATTTAGAGCTTGTTCCGGTTGGGGCGGTGCCACGGTGGTGGGAGAAACCCGGTTGAGTAAAATTCCCGCAAGCCGACTAGGTCGGCACCGGATCTCGCCACCCACCTGCGAAACATCACCGCCACTTCTCACGATTAAAAAATGCATGCAATAGACTTAAGAGACTAACGATCTTAGCAATCGACATGCTCGGAATCCCTAATCAATGAATCAATCAATCCACTCAAGCTTGAGGGGGCGAGAAGCTTGCCGGGGGCGTGACCAGCAGGAGGAGTTCAAATTGTACCTAGCAACTGGTGCCCTCGACAGATACTCCCACACGCGCGCCTCAGCGGGTGCAACCTTCTGCGGGTACGTAGTCTCCTAGACTCCTCCTCAAGCTTGAGAAGGTCCTGGTTTGCAATCAGGCGCAACTAGGGATCCTGGCTAGCGTCCTAGGGACTAGATCCTGACAGTGTCCACGCACTGTCAACCACTTTCCTATTTTATTCGTAGAAAATCATTAGAGCATGTTTATAAATTATTGCAAATTAAAAATAGTGGTGCTACAACAGCACATACTTTATCGCATTATTGCTATCTTTTGCAATTTTCGAAAATTGAGTTCAAGGTGGTTTAGAATGGTGTTTGAGAAAATGTTCTGCTTTAAATTTGCGTAAAATTCAAGCATAAATTACGAAATAGGAGTCGTTTTCTCAAACATTTGTACATGACCTTTTCTAGAGATCTGATTTTTTAAACAGATTTCATTTACGACAAGGATATCTATCTTCTGTTTTGTAACTTTGAAATATTAACTTTTTGCAATTTTCATAAATACAGAGTTTGACGGAAAAGGGACTAGACAAAATTTTTTACTGCTCTTTGACACATACCGGGAGAAAATTTAAAGAAATTTGGAGTCTTTTTTGAGAAAATAATTGTTTAAAAATTGCCTAAATATCACGCAAAAATACGCGAAAACGACTCATATTTTCGAAAAATAGTATATGACGTAATTTCATGATGTCTTTGAAGAGAAGATTTTATTAAAGAAAAACTATCTCTTCCATATTGTAGTTGTAGAAGGGCGCCGAAAAAAATTGAACTTTTGCAATTTTCAAAAAATCAAGAATTTCTACATAACTAAGACCAGTGGCTTTATTTTAGGCACCATGTACACTATTTAATCAAAATATTATATAGTGTAAATGATTTAATCAAAAGCTTTGGAGCCATTTTGAGGAAACTTCGGAAATGTAATTAAGGCTTCATGTAAAGTACCACTAAAAATCAAAATAACTTTCACACTCACGGGACTTTGAGTTCCTTTAAATCGATCAAGTAATATCAATTTTGAAGAAAATAGTCTGGATGCTTTAGACTAGCTTTGGCCACAGACTGACGGGCTGACAGACGGATAGACACACCGACAAGACATGGATTTTTACCACACAACGTGTTAGATGAAGTAATTTACGACAATTGGAACAAGATTTATCCACTCTTTCGTTTCCAGGGCCCGGCAATAAAAATTTGTTCTGTCGAAAAATCGCCGTGTTCCGAAGTTCCGAAGGAACTCGAAGTTCTGTGAGTGTGAAAGTTATTTTGATTTTAAGGGTTACTTTACACGATTACAATAATTTCTCTTCTTACGACGCACAGAGTCCCGTAAGCGTAGTGCGTGTTTTTCCCTCGTGAGATGGCGTTGATCTCCCCCGCTGGATGGCGAGATCCAGCGCCGACCTACCGCCGGCTAGCGGGGTTTACCCCTATCCAGGACTCTCCCACCAGCGGGGTATCGCCCCAGCCGGGACAAGTTCCCGAGCGGTCTCCGAAACATGTGGTAGTGTAGTGCATGTTAGTGTAAGTGTGTGTGTGTGTGTAAGGGGAGATGATAGGACAATGAAGAGGAAGGAAAGTCCGTGGCCCGTTTGTTAGTGTACTGCTCCGGCATTCGCTTGGTGTTGATCGGAGAAACCACGGAAAACTACCGTTCAGAGCAGCCAACCGCCAGAATTCTCTTCCAGATAGCGTCTGAGTTCGACCTACCTGAAAAAATAGTGCCGAAAATCATACAGCCGTCAGGACTCGAACCTAGGACCTCCCGGTCAGTGGCATTGCAGTGACATCAGTTGATGCACTGAGTTACCGCTCCCGGTATGGTGATGGTGATGATGACGACGGTGATAATAATTATGATAATAATAACAACAATAGCAATAGCAATAGCAACAACTTCATTGTCTTATTGTATATTGTACCTAAACATCGTAGTGTGAATAACTTTTCTTGAAAAATGCGGAAAATATGTTAAATATTCGCGGGAACTCGATAACACAGTGCTTCGCTCTGCTGAAAACACGCTGAACTACTAACAGGGTTCTCGAGCTTCCTATTGCGTAGTATTCTAGGGGAATATGTCATTGTATTTTTTACTTCTATTTATTCGCTATGATGCTTTACGAACTTAAAAACGAGATACCACAAATTTTAGTTTTGCATCATAAAATGGTGGGAACTAATGATGAAAACAAAATTAATAATGTAATGATTGATACATATCAGTACTCAAACCCGTACAAAATGTATGCCTCTGATGTATTGAAGGTTATGATTTAACAATCTTCAACTATGAGGGTAAGTATGATTACTCTACTGTTAAATAAAT